>PISX010003652.1:0-134070 GCA_004024625.1 Mellivora capensis | reverse complement strand
ACATGGGGAGATGGAGAGGAGAAGGGAGTTGAGGGAAATTGGAAGGGGTGGTGAACCATGAGAGACTATGGACACTGAAAAACAACCTGAGGGGTTTTGAAGGGGCGGGGGGGTGGGAGGTTAGGGGAGCCAGGTGGTGGGTATTAAGGAGGGTACGTATTGCATGGAGCACTGGGTGTGGTGCAAAAACAATGAATACTGTTACGCTGAAAAGAAATTTTTAAAAAATGTCTATACTACCCAAAGAAATCTGTACATTTAGCACAACCCCTATTAAAACACCAATAGCATTTTTCACAGAACTACAACAAACAATCCTAAAATTTATATGGAATCATAATGACCTCAAACAGCCAAAATAATTTTGAAAAAGAAAAAAAGAGCTGGAGGTATCACGATTCCAGACTTCAAGTTGTATTACAAAGCTGCAGTAATCAAAACAGTTTGGTTCTGGCACAAAAATAGACAAATAGATCAATATAACAAAACAGAAAACCCAGAAATAAACCTACAATTATATGGTCAGTTATCTTTGACAAAGCAAGAAAGAATACCTAAGAGAAAAACAGTCTCTTCAACAAATGGTAATGGGAAAACTGGTCAGCTACATTCAAAGGAATGACACTGGACTACTTTCTCACACCATTCAAAAAAATACACTCAATATGGACTAAAGACCTAAATATGAGACCTGAAACCACAAAAACCTTGGAAGAGAGCACAAGCAGGCATGTCTCTGACATCAGCCATACCAACATTTTTCTAGATACGTCTCCAGAGTCAAGAGAAACATAAGTAAAAGTGAACTATTGGGACTACATCAAAATAAAACACTTCTTCACAGTGAAGGAAACAATCAGTAAAACTAAAAGGCAACCTACTGAATGGGTAAGGATACTGGCAAATGACATATCCAGTAAAGGTTAGTATCCAAAGTATATAAAGAACGTACACAACTCAACACCAAAAACAAACAAAAAAACAACAACCACCCCCCCACAAATCATAAAATTAAAGACAAATACCATCTGATTTCACTCATATGTGAAATTTAAGAAACAAAACAAACGCACATGTGGGGGAAGAGAAGAGAGAGAGGCAAACCAAGAAACAGACTTAACTACAGAGAAGAAACTGAAAATCACTCATCATCAGGGAAATGCAAATCAAAATTATGATGAAATATCACCTCATACTTGTCAGAATGGCTAAAATAAGAAACACAAGAAACAAGTGCTCGCAAGAATGTGGAGAAACAGGACTCTTCCTGCACTGTAGTGCGAGTGCAAACTGGTGCAGCCACTGTAGGGAATTGTATGGAGGTTCCTCAAAAGGTTAAAAATAGGACTACCCTATAACCCAGAACTCACACTATTGGGTATTTACCCAAAGGATACAAAAACAATAATTCAAAGGGCTACATGCACCCCTGTTTATAGCAGTGTTACTTATAATAACCAATTTATGGAAGTAGCCTAAGTGTCCATTGTAAGATGAATGGAGAAAGAAGATGTGATACATATATGCAATGCAATGTTATTCAGCCACAGAAAGAACGAAATCTTGCCATTTATAATGAGGTGGATATAGCTAAAGAGTACAATATTAAGTGGGATAAGTCAGAGAAAGACAAATATCATATGATTTTACTCATAAATGGAATTTAAAAAACAAAACAAGAAAAAAAAGAGACCGACAAAGTTCTCTTAATCATAGAGAACAGGGGCACCTGGGTGGCTCAGTTGGTTAAGCAACTGCCTTCGGCTCAGGTCATGATCCTGGAGTCCCGGGATCGAGTCCCGCATCGGGCTCCCAGCTCCACGGGGAGTCTGCTTAAAAAAAAAAATCATAGAGAACATACAGATGGCCACCAGAAGGGACATGAAGTGGAGGGTGGGGGAAATCGGTAAAAGGGATTAAGGAGTGTACTTGTTTTGAAGAATACTGGGTGATGTATGGAAGAGTTGAATCCACTAACATAACACTGATTATAAACTATACTGGAATTTAAAATAAATTAAAAGTGTATGTTTTGCTCAAAAAAAAAAAAGAAAGAACATTACATTCTCCAATACATAAACATATGTGTGCCTCTCCATTTTTTTAAATATTTATTTACTTATTTTAGAGAGTGGGCAGTGCAAGGGGGGAGGGAGAGAGAAAATTTCAACCAGATTCCTTACTGAGCATAGAGCCTGAGGTGGGGCTTGATCTCACGACCTGAGCCAATATCGAGAGTCAGATGCTCAACCCACTGAGCCACCCCAGCGCCCCTCTTCATTTACTTAGATATGTAAGGTAGAACTAAAGATAGATTTTTTTCCCTATGAATATCCAATTATTTCAGCACTTCTGTAAAGGTTTTCCGTTTTCCACTGAATCACACTGGCACCTTTGTCATAGGTTTACTAACTGCATATGAATCTACATCAGGAGCCTCACAGTCCCACAATGAACTGCAGCTTGTAGTAAATCCAGAAATCAGGTACTGTAGATTGTCCAACTTTATTTCCCATCTCCATACTTTTCTTGGTTCTTCTAAGTCCTTTAGGGATCTATGTACATTTTAAAATCATCTTGTCAATTTCCACAAAAATATGTGAGATTCTGACTATAATGCATTGAATCTAGATCAATTTTGAGATAACTAATTGATCACATATGATGCAGACCATTAGTCTCACATCTCTTATGGGAGCCCTCTGTTCACAAGAAAAAACATGTTTTACATGGTCCTTTTGTGCCATAAGTTTATTTGCAGAGTTGCCACAGGTGGGGCAGTCTTTAGATTGTCTGCTTGTGTCTATGATGGAGTAATTGTATTTCAGGGGTGAAATATCAAAGTTACTTGCTCATGCATCTAAGCCAATAGATCTATCAATAATAAAGCTGACAGTTTGCTCTCTACATCTTAACTCTTGTGTCTACCTCTCAACTGACTTCAAAGTCAGATGAAAAATAATCATTAATTAATGCTGTCTTCAGTTTAGACACATCTTGCAGAGTCAATAAAGCAAGCCAAACTACAACTCCTTTGAATAAAGTTTGTAAATGATTATATGGACTAACAGAACATTAGAAGCAGTACTAAAATTTTTCATTTGACATTTTGATCACATTCATAGGGACATTTCTTATGAGAAAAATTACAGAAGGCTGAGGGACTAACAATTATTGAGCCATAAACCTTCATTTAATCCTCACTGCAGATTTTTGAGATATTATTATTCCCATTAAACAGAGAGGGAAAACATCCCTTGAGAGATTAAGTAACCAGAGGTGTGAATTTACACAGTTAATGAAAGCACTCAGAAAAGATATATCAAATTTTCATGTAAAGTGATTACGATCTTCAAATGGTTTCACATGCAGTATTTTATACAACCCTCAAAATAATTGTCAAGAAGTCAGACAGTTATCCCAGTTTACAGATGGTAGAACTGAAGCTCAAAGAGCTTACATGACTTATTCATGGTTACTGATCCCCCACCAAAAGATAGTAATGGGTCTTGGTATTCATAGTAAGGCAATCTACTAGTATATCATGCTTCTGCTATTTCTAGGCACTGTTTCTACTTTTGACATAAGGTCCCTGAGCACCTACCTTATTTTTTAGCCTAGATAAAATAGAAATGAGTGTTTCCCCCATAGGCTCAAAGGAAAGAATAACCCCAGTATTGATCTACTGCAATCAAATAATGGATGTCATAGGACTGGATGGTTGGAAATCTATACCAAATCATCTGGCTGTTTTGGTTCTTGTAACTGGTAAAAATACTCTGAGTAAGCACTTCATTTTAATCACTATAAAGCAACTGGTTATATTTTCACTTTCTCTCTAACTCATTGTCTGCATATATTTTCCCTTACCACTTACATGATTCCATATAAGAATCAAATGTGATTATAGTTATAAATCAAACTAATGTCAACTTATGATAAAAAATGAAGAGATTGATCTAGTCCAATTGATTCTCTTGTCAACTAATCCTTACTTAACCAGTCTGAGTTCTTTTTTTTTTTTTTTAAATTTATTTATTTGTCAGAGAGAGAGGGAGAGAGAGCGAGCGAGCACAGGCAGACAGAGTGGCAGGCAGAGGCAGAGGGAGAAGCAGGCTCCCTGCCGAGCAAGGAGCCCGATGCGGGACTCGATCCCAGGACGCTGAGATCATGACCTGAGCCGAAGGCAGTCGCTTAACCAACTGAGCCACCCAGGCGTCCCCAGTCTGAGTTCTTTAAATGGCCTGAGTCACTCACCAAAAAAAAGTACTTTTATTCCAGGTAAAGTGTAACAAGAGCATAACTGAAGACATTGTCAGTAGCAGTGAAGTGCCACAGTACCTACTATATACCAAGTGTTCAATGAATAACTGTGAAATGACTAAATGTCCATATTCAGTGAACATTCATGTAATCAAATTAGTAGGACATTGTGGGAGGTGGGGTGAGGAAAAAGAATGAATCAAAGATGACTTCCCTGTTTCTAGTTTGGAAATAAATGAGATAGGAAATTTAGGAATGTGGGAAGATTCTAGGGAGGAGATGATGGATTTGCTTTTAAATTAAGTAGATGGGGGCAACTGGTTGGCTTAGTCGGTTAAACATCTGATTCTTGGTTTCTGCTCAAGTCATGATCTCTGGGTCGTGGGATAGAGCCCCAAGTCAGGCTCTGCGCTCAGCGGTAAAGTAAGTCTTCTTGAAGATTTTCTCCTGCCTCTCCCCCAACTCACATGTGCACTCTCTCCTCTCTCTCCAATAAATAAATAAATCTTAAAAGCTGGTGCAGCCAGTTTAGAAAAAAGTGTGGAGATTCCTTAATAAATTAAAAATAGAGGGGCGCCTGGGTGGCTCAGTGGGTTAAGCCTCTGCCTTCAGCTCCAGTCGTGATCCCAGAGTCCTGGGATCCAGCCCTGTATCGGGCTCTCTGCTCAGCAGGGAGCCTGCTTCCCCCTCTCTTTCTGCCTGCCTCTCTGCCTACTTGTGATCTCTCTGTGTGTGTTAAATAAACAAATAAAATCTTAAAAAAAAAAGAAATTAAAAATAGAGCTACCTTATGACCCTGCAATTGCACTGCTGGCTATTTACCCCAAAGATACAGATGTACTGAAAAGAAGGGCCATCTGTACCCCAATGTTCATAGCAGCAATAGCCACAATCGCCAAACTGTGGAAAGAGCCATGATGCCCTTCAATAGGCGAATGGATAAAGAAGATATGGTCCATATATACTATGGAGTATTATGCCTCCATCAGAAAGGATGAATACCCAACTTTTGTAGCAACATGGATGGGACTGGAAGAGATTATACTGAGTGAAATAAGTGAAGCAAAGAGAGTCAATTATCATATAGTTTCACTTACTTGTGGAGCATAAGGAATAACACAGAGGACATTAGGAGAAGGAAAGGAAGTGAATTGGGGGAAATCAGAGGGGGAGATGAAGTATGAGAGACTGAGGAGTCTAAGAAATAAACTGAGGGTTTTGGAAAGGAGGGGGGTGGGGGATTGGGGGAGCCTGGTGGTGGGTATTCAGGAGGGCACGCATTGCATGGAGCACTGGGTGTGGTGCATAAACAATGAATCTTGGAACACTGAAAAAATTTTTAAAAAATTTTTTAAAGTATATGGAACCTCCATATGTAGATGTGGTAGGTAACTCAAAGGTGAATGGGTCTAGAGCATAAGAAAGATCACTAGGCAGGATATTTATGTTTCAGTATTTTCTGTTTACATATAGAAGATAAAAGCCAAGGGAGTGAATGAGAGGAATTTATTTATTCATAGAATCTCTACTGAGGTAGTGGGCTACATGCTGGAATAAGAGAACCTGAAGTCAAAATTCATAAGGAACATCAACATTTAATGGGTAGAGAAAGAAGAAATCAAGAGTTTTTTTCAGAAGAAATTTAAGGGTTTTTTTTAAAGATTTATTTATTTTAGAGAGAGAGAGCTGGGGGAGGGGCAAAGGGAGAGAGAAGCATACTCCTATTGAGCGTGGAGCTCATCGCAGGCTTGACCCGAGCTGAAATCAAGAGTCAGATGCTTAACCAACTGAGCCACGGAGGTACCCCAGAAGAATTAAGTTTTAAGCATTGATTAACTTAGTGATTTCAGGTCAGAATTTCCTTCTATATTATTGAGATACTGGACATATTTCTTTTAGGGACTCAAATGGTCTCTTATACCTTCGCACTTTCTCAGCTTTTAGCATTATAGAGTGCTATTCATATTCTTATCCTATGATCTAGTTACCTAACTATCTAAGTTAGGGTTCAGATTGTTTTAGCAGATACTGTTCACTGGCCCAACATCTATCTCTTCCAGCAGAAGCCTGATTTTGTTGATTCCAGCAAGTTCTAAAATGGCCCCTGGTGATCGCCACTTCATAGTATTCACATCCTTGTATAATTCCTTGGCCCATAGTTTGGGCCAGGGTTATGGACTCATGTCAAATGAACAGAATATGGCAAAAATGATATGATGCCACTTTTGAAATTAGCTTATAGAAATACAGTGACTTCCATGTTGGGAGTTCTCCCACATCTTTTCATATCACTTGCTTTGGTGAAAGCCAGCTGCCATAATGTGAGGGAGCCTCTGGAGAGAGACCACATGGCAAGGGAATGAGGCCTGCCACAATCACTGAGTGAGCCTGGAAGCAGATTTCTCCCCAGTCAGGCTTTCCCTTGAAACCATGACTTTGGTCAACAACTTTGCAACCTGAGTTAGCCTGAGCCAGAGGTGTCCAAATGCACCATGCTCAGTTTTCTGACCCACAGAGCTATGAGATGATACTGGTTGCTTGAAACCATTATGTATTGGGGCAACTTGTTACAGATAAGTAGATAACTTATACAGTGAATAACACACTTAACTTACATACTTGGAATTTGTACAATAGATAAATTCTACATAGATAACTCTTAGTACTTTCCACCCAAATCAACCATCACATGTCTTTTGCTGCTATCATTTTCCCTGTGTCTGTGGCTAGGACTGAGAATTTATAGGAAAATCCCAAGGTCATACTTCATTTTAGCCTCTACATACCATCCTGCACAGGCCTCCTACACTGAAAATAATATATTTTAATTAATCAGAAGCAAGGTATAGCAGTAAGAAAGTGACCATTGGACTCAAACAGATCTCAGTGCAAATCCCAACTTCTCCACTTACTTGGGTGACTGTGGTCAAATTAATCCCTGAGAGCTAAGATGTCATCATTCACAAAGTGCTGATCAGTGGTATAAAGGAAAAGCACAAGATGTAACTGGACCACAGACCAAGAGTTCTTAGCCTAGCTTGAAAACTTCAGAAAAGACATTCCAGATGAAATGTCATGTAAGCAAATTCAAGAAGGATGAGTAGAGGCTACCAAGCAAAAATGGGAAGGAACAGTGTTCTCAGCACAGGCAATAGCTTATACCTTTGACAGGTTGAAAGCATGTGTGGTTTGCAAGGAGAGCAGCAACTGATGAGTCTGCAGAGATTGACAGGATTCAGAACATGAACTTGATGTGGAAGAATCCTAGACTTCTTCGCAAGGGTGATTAGGAGCCACTGAGCGTTTTAAGCCGGGACAGTAAAATAATTAGATTTGCATTTTGGAAATATCATTCTATGCCTGGCAAGTGCAGAAGGCTACAAACTTTTTTGTAAAGTGTTAGACGGTAAATGTTTTGCATTTTGTGATCCATACAGTCTCTGTCACAACTGCTTCAATTCTTCTGTTGTAAAGAAAAAGCAGGTATCAGGTGCCTGGGTGGCTCAGTTGGTTAAGCAACTGCCTTCTGCTCAGGTCATGATCCCGGTCTGGGATTGAGTCCCACATGCGGCTCCCAGCTCACAGGGAGTCTGCTTCTCCCTTTGACCTTCTTCCCTCTCATGCTCTCTCTCACTGTCTCTCTCTCAAATAAATAAATAAAATCTTTAAAAAAAAAAAAAGAAAAAGAAAAAGCAGGTATAGACAATATGTAATGGGACAGGCACAGCTGTGCTTACATAAAACTTTATTTACAAAAATAGACAACAGACAGTATTTCACCCACTGGCTGTAGCTCACTGATCTCTGGTATAGAGTGCACAGAAGGAAGTCAAGCATAGAGGCTGGAAATATTTGGAAGACAATTAGTTAACTGATTAATTCATTCATTTAGCACATCTCTAAAGATCACCTTCTATGTACTAGAAACTCTTCTAGATACTCAGCATATAGTGATAATGAGAAAGACACAATTCCTCTTCTGGTAGAGGTTATAATGCAGCAAATAAGAACAATTAATTGAAAACAGCCTTATAACAAAGCTTTGTAAGGCACCTAGGTGGGTCAGTCAGTTTAGCATCTGACTCTTGGTTTTGGCTCAGGTCATGATCTCAGGGTCATGGGACCAAGCCCCCCATCAGACTCCAAGAGGAGCATGGGCTGCTTAAGATTCTCTCTCTCCCTCCTCTCCCTTTGCCCCTCCCCGACCTTGCTCACATGCACTCTCTTTCTCTCTAAAAAAGAGTAATAATAAACTTTGTAAGCTGAAAATCATGAAATGCATATAAACCATCTATCACTATAATGATTTAATATTTGATAGGATATTTTTCTAAAAGGCCATTTTTAAAAAACAATGTCAAGCATATATTGACTGACTGAATAGAAAGACTTAAAGAAATTACAGACAGCTCCAGGCAAATAAATGAATCTAGTTTTATTTGCCAAGAACACTGGAGCTGTTTTCTATATGGGACCCTCTCTGACACTAACAGTATCTTTTCAAGGTGTCCCTTATTGGTTCTATTTTACAGCTGTGAAAATGAGGCCTACAGAAGTCTCATCAATGCCTAGGACCTAGAGAGCTGACATTTAGTATGTCAAGCTGATTCTCCTCCCCTTCCTCCATGTTGCTAGCTTGGGAATAACACAGGAAAAACAATGGGGAGCTATAAGCATGAGCTCAGCAAAGGCTTGAGATGAGCTCTTCAGGGTCCCACAGAGGGCTCAGGACCAGCCTGGGAACTAAAATCAAGAATCCCAATTGCCACTTCCTGCTTCTAATCACTTTCCCAAGAGAGCTGTCCCAGCTGTTCCTGAGCAGAAGGAAGGCTGAAAGAATCTTTTTCAAAATCCAAGCCCTTGTTATAAATTTAGACTTCAGGGAAGGAAAAGAAGAAGAAAAAAAGAATCATTGGCCTAAGAAAGTAATGTTTCCCATTCGTCAGATCAAGGGCAGCGGACAGAGGAAGGGAAAGTAAATTCGGTCACTTTGAGTGCTGGCCCAGAGGCCATGAAGCCCCGGTGTGCCCTGAACACTCGCCTACCCCACTCTGAGGGAATGTGGTCATGCCCAGAAATACGGGCTATACAAGGAAGGCTTCTGTTTCTTCCTAATGAGTTGATTATATCCTGTCAGAAGAATTGTAAGGCCATCAAATGTCAAGTCAATTTTCTCAAACATATTATTTTCATAGCAGCTGGGTCTGACTAACTGTTGAAACAGAGCATCCTATTGTTACGTTTCACTGAGAATGTTAAAGTGGAACTCAATTAAAAAAGGAAGAAAAATCTGACAGGACACATGATCCTTATGCAAGTTTTTAATTCGGTATTTAGAAGCAAATTTTATTAAAATCATTTGGTCACTTAGTTCGCAACGAACTAATAATGAAAAGGGAAATAAATGAGGAATGTGTTATTTGCCCACAAGAGCCACTTTCTCAGAAGGTGGGCGAGATGTCTCTTCAGTTACTGGCTCTACCCATGAAGGGTGGATGGGTAAGCCAGGAGGTCCAAAGTGCTGAGTTCAAATCCTTACACTTCCCACACATGATTTTGAACTAATCTGGCTTATCACAATTCTCCAAAGACAGGAAACTATCAGGATGAGACAAATGAACTTCAGCATGAGACAACCAGAGCCTTAGCTTGCATATGTGCCAAATGGTCCTAAGCAAATTTAGGAATCGGCCACCGCAGTTAGCTACATAAGTTTTTGAAGGAATTTAATGATGTAAGATACATAACATGTTGGTCAAGAAGAAGCATTCATTAAATGGTAGTGATAAAATGCTGGTGACAATGATACTAGCAAGGAAAATGGAAAAAGAGGAGGGAATTTTGTAAAAGATGTGTTCAGGGCCAAACAGATAATGAATGTGGAGCTGGAACCAAAAGGCAGCCTCCAACTTACAGCAATTCATGTTTTCACTGGACATGTTCCATATACACAGGGTCAAGTGTGATACCAGGAAGGTATGTCTCCCTTCAAAAATTAGATCATGTTTCCCTCCACCCCAAACCCAATTTTCACCACCAAATTTTATTACAGATGTTCTATTTTGGTTTTCTTTCTTTCTTTCTTTCTTTCTTTCTTTCTTTCTTTCTTTCTTTCTTTCTATCTATCTTTCTTTCTTTCTTCTCTCTTTCTCTCTCTCTCTTCCTTTTGGGTACAATTTATTGATATGGTGTGCAGAATTTTAAAATGACCCCCAAGATTCCTGCACCCCTTTTCCATTTATTTAGCCAAAAACATACTGCTATAAAGGGATTTTGCAGATGTAAATAAGGCCCCACACCAATAGACCTGAAAATTAAGAGAGTATGAGGTTAGGCCTGACCTAAATACACAAGCCCCTTAAAAGCAGAGTTTTCTCCAGCTTGCAGTGAAGAGACAGTCAAAGATTCAAAGTATGCCAATGATTTGATACACCACTGCTGGTTTGAAGATGGAAGGGGCTACACAGCAAAGAATGCAAGAGGCCACTAATAGCTGAGAGTCAGCAAGAGAAACCTAAGTCCGACAATGACAAGGACCTGAATTCTGCCACGAGCAAGAGTGAGATTAGAAGAGGACTTTTTTATTCTTCCTACAGCCTGGAGAAGAAAATTCAGTGTAGCTGACATCTTAATTTCAACTTTGTGGTACCCCGGACAGAGGAACCAGCCATGTCACCCTGGACTTCTGACCTAAAGGATGTGGGCTCATTAAAGGGGTTGGGCTAAGCCCCTGATTTTGTAGTAATCTGTCACATAGCTGTGGAAGGCTAATAAAAGTGGTCTCAAGGGCTCAGTGCCAAGAGTTGCTATGAGTCCTCTGACCTCTGAGTAAGCTTGGTTTACCTATCTAGGCTGAGAGAAGGAAAGAGCCGCAGTAATAACTAATCACTCAAACGAAACACGTATGTATCAAACACGCACACATACTCACAGGCTTTATCTCAAAATATCAGGATAACTGAGGCACAGGTAGAGATTACAGCTGAAGCACTTCAACTGCTGCCTCCATTTTCCTTCTCACAGCCAGCACACCATTTCTTCAGTAAGCACTTCAGTAAGTACAATCACCGTGCGCTGGGCTCTCAGAGAGACCACAGGGACAGAACCCACACACAGCTCTTCGAAGAGATCACTGAACAGTGCAGGTAAGCAGGGAAATGAGGGGCATCGCAGAGAAAGGAATGGAACCCAGTCCTAGAAATCAAGGAAGGCTTCTAAGAGCAGAGTTTCTAAGCTGAAACCTGAGGAATTACTAGGTGAACACTGATGTGAAAGGGAAACGAATGTTTCCAGGAAGCAAAAATAGAATGTGCAGAACACTGCAAGTGATGAAGGCCAGAGCTCTCCAAAGAGCCACACAGCATTTATCCTGACTGGAGCATGCCTCGGGGGAAGGATGAGTCGAGAAACTGCAGAGAGGAGCAGAGATAGGTTGGTAGAGTGGAATCCTCTGTAAGGAATTCAGAATTCTTCCTGAAGTCAGGAGAAATCCAGGAAGACTGATAAGCAGACAAACAGCTGTATCAACCTTGTTTAACCAACAGTCAGTCACCCTGCTGGAACTTGAAGAATGTTTCAAAGAGGGGCACTCAACACTGGAGACAATACACCATTCCAGTAACTCAAGTAAAGTTGACAGAAGAACAGTGGTTTGAACTAAGGCTGTGCCAGTGGATGGCAAGAACAGAGAATTACAAATTGCTAATTTTAGATGTTTCAAGATTTGGATCTTGAATAGGTATAAGAAGAGACGGGGAATGGAGTCAATGACAACTTTCCGACATATGGCTTGGGAAATGGATTGGGTAGGAAAGCTGATCAATGATAAGGGCACCTTGGAAAAAGAAACCATTTGTGTGGGGGAGGAGGAATGGGGAATAGGCGGATGGTGATGGGTTTGGTTTGGGTCATGCTGGATTTTAGGTGTTTGTGGGAAAATGAAATGGATATATGGAGTGGGGAGCTCTTTATGTGGGGAGTTTGGTAGAGTCATATGTGACTCTATAACCCCCTGCTCCGTAGCTGCATCACAAATTTCTTTAAAAAATTTTTCTTAGGGGCACCTGGGTGGCTCAGTTGGTTGAGCGACTGCCTTCGGCTCAGGTCGTGATCCCGGAGTTCTGGGATCAAGTCCCGCATCGGGCTCTGGCTCCATGGGGAGTCTGCTTCTCCCTCAGACCTCCCCTCTCATGCTCTCTCACTCTGTCTCTCTTTCAAATAAATAAATTAAAAAAAAATAAAAAAAAATTTCTTAGTTCTTCCTCCAGTTAACTGAAGTTGGTTAAACTTCGAGAAAAGCACAATTGAAGAAAACTGGAATATCATTTGTGTTGCCATCACAATTAGTCCTCTCCTTTCCCTAAGGTGGATGGATGGACAGTGCAATCACTGAACATTTTAAGGGAGAAGAACACAGAAGCATTCAAAATGCAGAAAGTCCCAAAGAGAACTAATCAATGTGTAAGGCATGGTTTCCTTTTATTAAACCTATTTTTTCATATTGTTAAATAGTTAATAAGAACACTTGTTACTTATATTGTAAAATTAAAATGCAGAGATAAAAGATAAGTGGGAAATCAAGTCCACCTTAGAAAATAAGTGATCCCATTAGAGAAGTACTCATTTGTGTCTGCTCTCTCAAGCCTTGTAAAAATAAAAGCAACATGCTTCCATGGCTTTAGTAAAATAATGACCAGGAAGGAACATCTTCCATTAGAAACATTCTACCTAAGTTTCATTTTATGTATTAATTTATTGAACAAATGTTAACACTTGAAATAATTAGTAAACAAAGACAAGTAGAGGCATAATATCAAGCGAAATGAGATATTGGATGCTAGGACAGCATAGACCTGGGTTTACATTCTAGTTGAAATATCTGCTAGATACACAATCTTGGACAAATTGTATATTCATTACAAAGATTGATTTTCTCATGTCTAAAAATAGGAGAATAGAACTCATCTCAAACAACTGACGTCAGCATTCAATGAAATAATGCATGTAAAGAACTTTGTATGACTTTTATATTATCACTTTTACTATCATTACTTGTATTCATTCCTTATGTGAAGGGCTTCGGATATCTGTAATTAACCTCTAGAAAAGTGCTCACTTCAACAGCACATATACCAACCTCTAAGCTAAGATTCTATAATTCTGTAACATCAATTTTACATATATGGAGATTAAACATTTGTGATACATGCAAACAAAAATAGTACACAAAAATTGTATATATAATTTTTTTTAATTGGTTACTATGGGCCAGGCGTATATCCCAAGTGCTTCTCTTCCATTTATCTATACAACACTGGGTGTGGAAATGTGCTGTAAACAGAGCTGATCAATCTCAAATCACATTGAACCACCCTAATGTGATGAACATCCAAATGAACCACCTTATGTATCAATGTATGTATGTATGTATGTATGATTTATATGTATTTTTTTCAAGTGTTAAACTTATCAACCATTACATTGTTGGATCCCCAACATCTGACCTTGGGCTTCTATGATGCCTAGCATGCATTTTAAATCAACAAACAAACTTATTTGAAGAACAACAACCCAAAGCATTTCCTAGAGCTCTAAACTGACATATCTACTTCTGTGGTTTGGGTTTTTTGGGGGGGTTTTTGGAGAAGGACAGAGAAAAAGAGAGAGAAGGAGAGCAGGGAGGGGGAGAGCGAGAGGAAGAGAGAAGATCTTAAACAGGGTCCACACCCAGTGCAGAGCCTGATGCGGTGCTCTATCTCATGACCCGGACATCATGACCCAAGCCGGAATCAAGTGTTGGACTCTTACCTGACTAAGCCACCCAGGCACCTCAAATTCTATGTATTCCTTAAAAATTACATAAAACAGTGACATCAAAATAGTCTTCAAGCCTTAACCTATGACTATTCCACTATAGCTAACATTCATTGAGTGCTTTACTGCAGGCAGGCACTTTGACAAGCATTTTACATGCTCTTAATCCTCAATACCACTTTCTGAATTGGGAATTCTTTTTATTGCTTTCATGATAAAACTGAGATTTAAGAAAGCTAAATCTACCGAGCTTGTACTAAAAGATAAGAATTGAGCCAGGACTCAAAAATGATTCATATTAAACTCAAAGCCCCTTTTCTTAAAGTCACTTGGTTTTTCTGCATTCCTCTCTTACCCATAAATGGTTGTGATTTTTATAAATTATTAATTTAGTACTAACTTTTTGGCTTGAACACTACTTTCAGATTCTCTGAGAAATGAATCGGTCAAGTTAGATAAATAAGAGCAAAAAGCAGAAGCAAAGATGGGGGAAACTAGTAGGATCAGAGAAGAGACTTGAGCTGGTGCCAAAGGGCATTCTGGCAGACATGGTCACATGCCTATCCACATGCACACAGCACCCCCATTCTTTGCCAAAAGAAGCTATTATGTGCTTCACTCCTGGATGATTAACCACTAATAATGAAAGCCAACTATTATCACCTTCTGTTCTATTTTCTTGCCACTAGAGTAGCTATGGTTCACATTTTAACCTGTGAAATATAAGAAGCTTCTGAGGTTTCCAAAAAAGACTTTGTTTTCCTGATAAAAAAGAAAGTCATGGATGCTACCTTCCACCATCTTTTTGTTTTTTAGATTTTATTTACTTATTTGAGAGAGAGAGAGAGAGAGCAAGAGTGGAGGGAGAGAGAGGGACAAGCAGACTCCATGCTGAGCACAGAGCCCAACATGGGGCTCAATCTCAAGACCCTGAGATTATGACCTGAGCCAAAACCAAGAGTCAGACGCTTAACGAACTGAGCTGCCCAATCACCCCCCTGTCCACCATCCTAACTTAAGCATAGAAATGATGTCTGGAACTACAGAAATCACTTGAGTACATTAGAGAAAAGCCAAGCAAAACACAGTTGAACCTTGACATAACTGGGACCACTGAACTAGCACTACCTCCCAAGTTTCTTGTTAGATGAGAAAACCACTATTAATCAAAGTTCTTATTGCTCAGATCCAAAGATATTTCTACTTGATAAAGTTCTGCCAGCTATGGCTAGATACAGAGATGGAGGTGTCAGCAGTATGAGACTTCATAAGTATACAAAAGCAAAAGACTTAAGCCATTTTAGTGTTATTTAATGAGTTTTATTTTCTTTGTTTTTCCTGCTGTATTTAAGTGGTTTTCTAGGTATGGTGCTATATTCCTTGAGAGATGAAAGTTAGCTCTTTAAATGACCCAATAGCAGATAGATCCAGCTTTGTGGTTTGAAGACAAAACTATGCCATAAAAAAAACACGCAGTTAAATCCTTCAGAGCACTGAATGGTGACAGAACCACCCAAGGGCTTTGTGGAAAACTGACTCTGGCTCTTCTTATGGGTCTAATTCACTACCCCTTGGTACCTCAGCATGTAACAGGCATGTTCCAATGCAATAGACCCAGCTCATAAAGTTTCCATTTCCACCAGGACTTTTCCTAATGTAAAACCGGACACCGCAGCAACACATTCACTGTCTGCAAGTGTTAAAACTGTGGTGAAAGCTGACTATTAACAGCATTTCACACTTGTGCTGTCATCTGGATTATATAACAATGTGTGGAGTTTATAAACAGCAACTGCTCATTTTTGTGGTTGGCTTTTTACTGGATGTGCCCAAGAGCCATCTGACTAAATAAGCTGGAAGCAATGAGATTAAGCATAAGGGAACAGTGATATTCTTTGGCACATGCAAATCAAATCCTGCAGGAACTCACATAAGAAGAGGCTTCTAGAAAAGTCTCCATACCTCTGAGCTACAGCCAAAATACCACAAAAATATAAATGTGAGTTTTCTTGTAGATTGGCTCTGCCTTGTAAGAGCATCTCACAAATATTCTACAACACCATTTTGCTCCAAGAATACCACTGCACCATAATACTAAAATATTGGATAATGGTGTTGTATAAAAGTAAATCACTTTTAGAAGGTACATATCAAGTAATAAAAGTAACTGTCATAAAGAAAATCATTGTTGTATGTATTGATTCCCAAGAACAAAGCATTTTACTTCTGCCTCACAAATGACCTGTTATTTCACAGAATGATGTAATATTTTTAGAGATATTTTTGTCCTACTAGTGCTGAGAACTGAAGTGAATATAATTGTCTAAGGTGATGTCCCAGAGAAAATTTATAGAATTTGAAAAGCAAAAATAATTTACCAGGGAGATGAGAAAAGATAAGTAAAGTCACCAAATAATGTACATGCATAACATCTTTAGGGAAGAGCTAGTGGAGATAGAGCATTAGATACGTATGAGTGAAGGGTCCTATATTCTACCAAAAACACTGTTCTGACATGAATATATAGTTAACTCTTGAACAGCGTGGGGTCAGGGACACCCCTTCAATCCACATCACCGAAAACCCATGAATAACTTTGACTCTCCCTAAACTTTACTACTAGCCTACTGGAATCCCTGCTGATAACATGAACAGTAGATTAACATATATTCTGTCTGTTACATGTATTATATACTGCATTCTTATAATAAACTATAGAAAAGAAAATGTTATTAAGCAAATCGTAAGGAAAATATATTTACAATAGGGTACTGTATTTAGCAAGAATAATCCCCATATAAGTGGACCAGTGCAGTTCAAAAGTGTGTTGTACAAGGGTCCTCTTGCAAAACAAATAAACATATATTTTACATGTGTATAATACATATTTTATATATCTATTATATGCATCATATATATAAATTGATGCATCAGTCAGCAAATATTCACTCAACATTTAACAACTACATTAGAATTTGTGAGAAGAAGCCCATAAAGGTGCTTCCATCATTGCTGTTGACCTGTGGATCTTCTGATATAACCACGGAGTCAAGTCGCAAAGTCATAAAGAGTCATAAGTAACAGAAGCCAGTCGAAAGAGGCTCTGTTAGAGCATGGGGTAAAAAAGAAAATGCACTGATTTAGTTAATAGATGTAAATCAAGCTTTACTGGATAAATTTGAATAGCATTTAGTTCTGGGGTTAAAATGAAAACTAAGAGCTGTCTGACCCCAGGGCATTCACAGTATGCTGTGGAGAACATTTTGCTGCTTTACTTCGATCCTTGGTTACCATCATTTTTATGTCTATTCTCTGTGTCTGTGTCAAGTTTTAAACTTAACTCATGGTTTCAAGGTGTCAGCCTCCTCATAACATTTGTTTTTCCTGCCCTCTCTTAATTCTGACTCAGTACCCATACCCTAGCCCCCACCCTAATATATCTCCAACCAGATTCTACTTCACAGCTTCCCCTGTACATCACTTTCAAAACTTGAGTTGCTCCCTTATCTTATCCCTTCCTTGTTGCCTGTGTCGAATTTCAGAGAGGACACTTACTGGACACAGCCCTGTTTTCAAGACAGGACACACCATGGGGTGCTTATATCCTATAGGGTAACATTCCTGGTCTCAAGGACTCTGGCTGGGCCAGACACCATAACCGATAATGGATAGTACAAATGTGGTGTTTAAGGAACCAGTGGGATTTCCAAGTAGTTGGAAGTTCAGGAGTTGGTGAACTTTCTGTAAAGGCCTAGATAATAAATATTTTAGGTTTTACAGACCAAGAAGCAATATTAGGGATACTTATATAACAACTTATATAACTTAATGACAACTTATATAACTTAGAGTACTATATAACAACCATTTAAAAACATAACAACCATTTTTAGCTTTCAGGGTATAAGCCATAAAAATAAAATAGGCCAGATTTGGCCCATGGGCTATCATTTGCCAAACCCCGGTCTACCTTAAGTTATGGTATTGGAACATACCTATTTTACTTCTCAATATATAAATTAGGAGTCATTCTTTCAGACGTGATAGGTAGCCTTATTTGGCTCCATCATTCAGAGTCCATTCTCACCTTCTGGACTTCACTTGTACTTGCTATCATATAGAATTATGAGACTGGGCTCACCCAGAAGCTGGCCCTGAGACAAGGATTTGAGAGCTAGAAATTTATTTAAGAGGTGATACCAGGAAATACTTGTAGGGAAGTGGTGGAGTGAATAAGGAAAGAAGGCATTTTTTAAAGGGTGTGCTAGTAAGCCAGTTGTGACTGTGGAGACCTAGAGCTTAGTCCCCTGGGGAGCAGGGTCAGCACAGAATTCATATCTGAGTTCCTCATTCTGGGTGAAGGAGCTGGGGGTATTTATTCCCTGTCTCCCATCAGCCACTGGTTGGGGGTCTCCCAATATTATTTCTCTAATATGTCTAGCCTGCATCATATTCAGAAAACCAAGAGCTTCGGCTAAAGAGATTTATAATATCTATATAGGAAGGATGTAAAAAAGGATAGGATGAAAATATTTCCATGAATGAGACTGTTTTTCAATAAAACTCCTCATTTTCTACCCATTCATCCAACCTACATTTGATGCCAAAAAGCATAGACTTGCATACAACATCTCCATTATCAACTGCCTTCTAAGCAGAGTGAGGGTCTCTATTACTTAACATGTGGGGTGATCTTATTAAGCTTCTTCCCCAAGTTTCTTTTTCTTTTTACATTTTTTATCTTGTTTTCTCTCCCATAAAATGGGTTAATATCACCCTGAGAAATCACCTAGTTTTTCTGAGGATGAAATGTGATATTAAAAACCATATGCATAAATCTGGCACACTGTAGACGCTCAAGAAATGTTATTCCACTTTTATCTTCCTACCCACTTATCCTAGAGGACGTCTATTATTTTCCTATCCCATCCGTGATTAGGAATCCTTTTGTGAACCAGAGGCTAGAAATCTTGCACTGATTGGAATATGGCAGCCATTCAATATCTCCCCCATCTGCTCTCACTAAGTTCATCTGACCCAATGGGAGTGGAGAATCTCAGACTGCTCCATGGGTCACTCTGGAAAATTCCAAATTGAAACTTTCTTGAGAAAAGAGACATTACCTCAGAACTTCCACAAGCAGCTATTATGGCATTTCTGTTTCTGTGAATGGATATTTTCACCAGATATTGGAAAAATGCTAAAGCTCGGATCCAGCGCAATAAAGGCAACCCAGTCAGCCGTCAGCTCATGGGATTATGAAAAATATAGTTGAAATTAGACAAATGCTCCACCAGGAATTATGTCCAGAACAAATTATCATTACAAAAAAAGGAAGATAAAGAAACAACAGATTGCTGTCATTTTTCCTTCTTGCCACTGTCTTTGAAAGATAGACTAGAAGTCTCCAAGGAATACCTTAAACCCCAAATGACCATGAGAGATTAAGGAAGCCTCATGCCTTGGCTGATTGGATGGATGAATGAGTATGGAGGAGTTTTTTTATTTTTTCTTCTGTGAATAAATCAATGGAAGAGTAACTGAGGAGGGCTTCAGAAGGCTTCTTGAAGGGTAGGCATTTGAAGAAGACAATGAATGACGAGCAATTAGAAGTGAAGTTTGGGGACAGGATAGTTTTGATTAAAAGGAAAGGATAGAGAAAGGCACAGAGGGAACAAAAAAGTCCCATTCATCTCCCATGTGAAGAACTGTGTCCTCACTTTCACATTCTAGATGGAAGAAGCAAGAGTTTTTTTTTTCCAAATAAAATCATAAAACTAAAAAAAAGTTCTTAAACCTTATATCTAATAACATTTTCTCATTTATTAATATATTATTCATTTCTCTTTAAAGAATATGTATTTTCAATAAAAATAATGAGCCTATACTTGATTTTAAACTAGCATAATTCTATAACTTAATGCAACAATTTTTATTTTCCCTATGTCTCCAGGGTTCTTGTCCAGATAAACTAACATTTATATAATTATTACCAGAGTGCAGATGCTATTTGATATTCTTTTTAGACATTTTGTTTGCCATTATCTTTATAATTATATTTAGTTATTCATAACATTCCATTCAATGAAGAAACCGTAATTTAGATGGATCACTTGTTTGTTTCAATGTTTTTGTTATTGTACATAAATCTGCAAAGAATATCTCTATTAACATGGCCTTTTTGTTTCACTTAGTTTCTTTCTTGAGGATAAATTCCCATGAGTGACATTATTGATCAAAGGATATTATCTTTATTGTAGTTCTTGATACATACTGCTAATTGAGTCACAAAACAATTACCAGCTACACACCCACCAGTGGTACATTAGTGTACTAATTTCACTGAGCTCTGCCAGCAAAGGATGCTGCCATTTTTAAAAATTATTGAATAATTTAGCAGGTATACAAATAATCTGAAGAATCTTAACTTTAATGTACTATTCCACCACTACTAATTAAGTCTACACAGGGATTCTGGTGATAACTCATTTAGCAAATACTTGTTGAACACTGTTTTTGTTCTCACTCCATGCATTCAGAACGGGAGGGAAAGATAGGCATGAGGAGAGAGGTAACCAGGGCTTTGGATACATAAGGCCTCTGGGCCCTGATAAGAATTCTGACTTTAATGTCAGTGCTGTGGACAGCGACTGTAAGGGAATAAATGATTTCATTTGATCCCTCTCCATCAAGGACTTTTAAAAAAATCTTAATGAAGACATTATAATCAAGGGATGTCCCCCATCCCCCAAAGAGGCTTGCCCTTAACCCCATGCCCACCATTGTGCAGAGACCACAGTACCATCCTCCAGTCTTTGGAGACAGCACTCTCCGTCTCAAAACAGAGAAAGGAGGGCAATCAAGGGACACCCTCCCCTGAAGCAGTGCTAGGAGCTCTATGTATCCAACCTCATTTTACCCTAACAAGAATCCTGTAAAGCCAGCCCCATTTTTACAAATGAGAAAACTGAAACCCAGTGTCCTCATTTTGGAAAGATCTTCTGTTGATCTTTCTTACTAGGGGAAAGAAGTTTAGAAACCATGGCATCCTCAAAGAGCTCTGATAGAATTAGAACAATTTTTACCTTGACTTTCTTTTTTAAATCTCCAAGGTATCTTCACTATTGTCACCTTGTGGACACAATGGCATTCCATGCTTCACAAGATTGGCCCATCGGGTGAAGTGGCCACAACCTATGTCCTTCACCCCTCTCAGGTGCATTTAGAACTTCCAAACAAGGTTGCCTGGATCCAAGGAGAGTAAATCCACAGAACTAGGAATATGTGAAATTAGAAATCCAAATCTATATTGTCTCCTATGATTTTGAACTTGCCCCCTCTACTCCGTGGATCTCAATTCCTCAAATATGCCAGGCAAGGGCAGGGAGATAAACCAGAGGATCTCCAGGGGTCACTCCTGTTTTAATGATCTATAACAAAAGTTTCCCAGTGGACTGCACAACCAGAAAAGAACAAGGCTGAGAGCTATTTCTCCCCAGAAATGTGACTCTATAGTTTCAGTTTCCTGGAACAACTGAAGAGTGCGGTAATAGAATCCATGGAGAGAGACTTTATGTGGCTAATATTCCAAAGCTTTCTAAGTGCAGAAATAAACAGAGCACATCTTGGTGACACAGAAATTACGAGGCAGATACCATAATAATAACTCATGTCTGCTTCTATTCACCAGAATAGACAAGAGACGCTTCCACTCCCAAGACATCAGAGCAAGAGAAAAAGAAGTAATTCCATTAGTTGCCGCCACATGTATTTTGCTTTATACTACTTTTTCTTTTTCCTGCCACCCACTAAAGGGAAACCTGATCATCTACAGAAGGTGCCTTCTGTCTAAGAGTAAGTAGTGGTTAATTAACTGAGTCATATAAAGCTAGACATCATGCTTTCCATGCTGGAAAGCTGTTAACCAGGCATTCTTGGTTTACAGTAATACACAATCAATAACTGGGAGACAACTTTGAAGATGTCACACTGGCAAAAGATATCTCAGATTCTGAAAGTTTCAAGAAAACTAGATGATCATTTAGCCAGACTTACTTTCTTATCTCTCACACCTTAGCATTCCTTTCCCTGAAATCACTCTTGGGAGATTTTTATCTAACTTCTGCTAAATACACCAACATGGAACTTGGCTACTTTACCATTTTGTGATTCTTCTCATTCCATTTTGCATGACAGTTTCCAGTTATCAGAGTGAGGTATGCCATCTTGGTCCTGTTGGAATTGGGCTGGAAGCATTTATTCTTGGACTGCATCACTGTTCAAGGTCATGGAATGAGCCTGACACATCTTCTAAGTCTTCTTTTCCCCATGTTAAGCATGCGCAATTCTTCCCCCATTTCTGGCTGGAAAAATTTCAGATCCTGTCCCCATATCACTTATGCTTCCCAAAGTGGTACCACCTGCCCACTGCATGCTCTAAAAGAAGACACACTACACTCAACACCTCCAATGTGGGCTGTGTCAGAGAAAATGACTGGAGTCAGGTGCCTGGGTGGCTCAGTTGGTTAAGCATCTACCTTCAGCTCACATCATGATCCCAGAGTCCTGAGATCAAGCCCCATGTTGGGCTCCCTGCTCAGTGGGGAGTCTGCTTTTCCTTCTCCCTCTGCTCCTCTCCCTGCTCATGCTCTCTGTCTGTCTCTCTCTTAATGACTCTCTCTCAAATAAATAAATAATCTTAAAAAAAATAAATGACTGGAATCATCACCACTTGTAATCTGCACATTCCAACCCTATTAATCTCCTCTAAGCCTGCTCTATCTTCCTTTCAGCAACTGTGGCATGCATTTGGCTTGTGTTTAGTCCTTGTCAGTTTGTGAGCTTTGCTCTCTCTGTCTAAGTCTCAAGCACGGGTATGCTGAGAATCAGTTGCTGGGTCACCACAATGTGTGACAGAATAGAGCCTCTTGACAAAATCATGAATCAGCCTAGACTGTGTTTTGGACATGGCCTTCCTTTTTGCTGCTCCTACCCTTCTCTGTCTTCTCCATCCCCACACACCTGCCGAGCTTCTCCCCAACGGTAGCATACTGTAACGGTTGGGAGCTTGGCCTGTGGAACCAGGCTGGTCAAGGGTCACATCCCAGCTCTGGTATTTGCCAGCTCTTTAGATTTCTGAAGCTCACTTAATATCTTTGAGTCCCATGTATAAAATAATCATGCCTCCTTCACTGTGTTCATTTGATGATTTAATGACTTAACATATGTAAACCATTTAGGACAGTGCCTGCCAATATTGACTGCAGCCTGGACTATATAACCCTAGCATGGAATTACGGACAGTCAGGCCTAGAAGACAAGACATTAAGGCTACAGTCATTACCCAGGCTCTAGTAACTTCTGCCACCTTAGGTTTGTCATGTTCTCTTTCAGACCTCCAATTTCTCCCTCTATAAAATGGGGGGAATCAGAGATGATGCCTACAGTCTGTTCTATCTCTTTAATTTATCAAACTATGATTGTCTGCAAGTCTTCGATTGTCTGGCCCCTAGCATGGGTGGAAAAGCATCTGCAGCCTTGTTGGTAGGTGACAGAAGCTGAGATCTGACACCTCTTGTAGGGGCTGCACTTACCATCCAGATAAAATATAAAGGCAAACTGTTCTGTAATAATGGAAGGCAAATTTGGGGAGACTTCCAAGGAAAGTGGCATCTTTTCAGAGCCTCCTTACATCACATCACACAGGCAGACTTCTCACTCAGCAAGCTGCTATCATTGGGAACATGGGGAAGTATTGCTAAGAACAGCCTGGCAGTCAGATATGAAAGATTATGTCATTCTGAGGACTGAAATAGAGAAAAGAATCAAGTTTTCATGGAAATACTTGGCTTTGCAGGGGCTTCTGAAAACCCACACAGTAAACACAGTGAAAAAGGCAATGCACCATGGCAGAAGGCCAGAGGTCTAGGGCAGCCTCAGCTACAAAACCAACACGGCACTTAATTAACCTTGGCTGTATGTCTGAACAAACCAGAGATGCAGCCTCTTTCTTGGCCCAGTAGGATAAAAATGCTCTCCCTTTACCTCCTCACAGAACTGCAGAAGAGCATGAATATTAAGATATCATGAAAGCAGGAAGCAACATTGACTCAGTGACACTGAGGTTCCTGATACTCCAAGGCCAGAAGACCTATCCTATAACCTCCTCCATCATTTAGTTCCTGAACCTAGATAAATAGATGTAGCCATTCTAAAATATAAAAGTGCGGGGCACCTGGGTGGCTCAGTCAGTTAAGCAGCTGCCTTCGGCTCAGGTCATGATCCCAGGGTCCTGGGATGGAGACCTGCATAGGGCTCCCTGCTTGATGGGGAGCTTGCTTCTCCCTCTCCCACTTCCCTGCTTGTGTTCCCTCTCTCACTGTTTCTCTCTCTGTCAAATATAAATAAATAGATAGATAGATAGATAGATAGATAAATAAGGTGAAAGTGCATTTCTTTTCTCTCCCTGCTCAATGCCCTTCAATGGCTCCCTTGACATATATAGCTCTTTGTGGTACTATTCACCATCACTTGATATGTGTCTAGTAATATCTTTTATGATCTGACCATCTTACATCCTCAGCCTCCTCTCTCTTGCACACCTGCTTTGAAGTCTAAGATCTAGTTGACTGATCTTCTAATTTCTTGAACATTCTTCAACATTTTCTCTTCCTTTATATTATCTCTTCGGTTTAGCTGTTCCTAATTATCCTCCTCAAGTCCCAGCTTTTTACCTGTTTAACCCTTTCTCCCCTTATCAGCTGAGCTCTGTGCTCCCAAAACCCCTGTACTCTTCCATGATCCTCAACACTATTGATTGGAACTACTTGCTTAATCTGTGCTCTTCCAATGCTGAACTGTGTGAATCTTTGTGCAGAGACCAGACATTTTCTCTTTGATTTTCAGTACACCCAGTGCTTGTCAGAAAGACTCACGTATATTGTCACTCAATAAATACAAACAACATGCATGTTAAAGGTATATGGCATCTTTTCTTGGTGTTCTGTAAAGCCTTTCCCTTCACCAAAACCCAACATCCTTTCCTTTTTGCTTCTTTAGCTATCCTCACAATTCTCCTTATTTCCAGGACTCCTCCCTGGCTTGAAGAACCATTCCATTTCAACTCTTCTTGTAACAGCTAACTTCAGTATCACTTCCTCCAGGAAGGTTCTCTGACTTAGTTCTCAAGCAATGAGGCATTTCCTTTACCCTGCAACTTGTTTATATGTCTACCAAAAAGAATTACTATATAAATTACTTATTTACATGTCTACCTCCACCACTAAATTCTAAGGCCTGCGAGTGCAGAAATTTGTTCATCTTTGTTTCCCTTCACTCAGGAGTGTCTGAAAGGTGAAAAGGTCAAGGGATGAGAGATCTATTAATTCTGGAAAGGACTCAGCCCACCTGAACCCTCATTCCTTCTTTCATTCAACAAGTATTTCTAAGAGTTTGCTTATTCTAGGTGTTGGAATCTCAATGGAAAACAAAAGCCATTCTGTGATCACTTTGAGATAGATTATACTTACCACTAATGATATTTTCACTTATTTATCCCTCTAAACGTACTATTACCTTCCTTTGAAAAGACCTCATGAGAATTAGGCGTATTTAATTTTGCCGAAGAGTGAATGAAATCCCACAAGTATAGGCATTTCCTAGTAAAAACTTAACTGAAATTTGTGACCATCATGATATTATTAGACTACTTTTTAGTGTCATTTTCTTGATTTCAATATGCCAATGGACAAAGTATGGCATTTTTTGAAATAAACTCTATGGTCAAGAGTCTATCAGCAATTACTTGGAAGACTGAAATGGGAATATGGGAAACCCCCAGGGCAGAGGCTTTCTGCTTCTTCTCATGGGAAGACTCTGTTAATGGCACTGTTCCTGTCCTCTCTAGCTTAGGCTGCTTGTGCAGACTCACTGCAAACTCTTTGTGCTTTTACATCCAGTGATTAATTACTCCCATGATCATGAGAGAGTCAGAAAATAATATAACACTGAATTGGAAGAGCCATTACCCTCTTTATAGGAATCAAAGCAACACTATGAGGGATCAGGTTGCACAGAAGTGGATTTCAGATTAGTCACAAAACTTGCTTGACTTGGCCAAACTCAGATTACAGGTTAAATGTCTGAAAAGAAAGAGAGTAAGATTTTTGGACCCATTTCTTAGAATCTCTTAACCAAGACAGCTTGTCATTAAATGAGTGTGTGGAATGTCAGAGTATGCCGCCTGGTCACTTTGCTTTAAACACAGAACAACATAATTGAGTCACTGGAACTAAACAGCATCATCCTGTTTTAAAATTCTGGCTCAGCCACTTACCAGCTGTGGATCTTTGGTAATTTACTTGATTTCCCTGGGCTTCAGGTTCTCAGGTTCTCCAAAACATGGATGGTGATAACAGCCACCAGGCAGGGCTACTGGGAAGATTAAATTATGTTCTGGATGTACTGGTGCCTGGCATAATAGTGCCATTCAACATTAGTTCCCTGGCATTCTCTAAATTTGAATCCTTCTCATTTATAGAAGGTCAATAGGAGATAATACAGGCTGAACATCAAGTTTACGTATCTTGAAACAATGTGTTATGAAATGTTTACTAAGTCTTCCAAGCAGTTCCATCCCTCCCTCATACCAGTCCTCTGTAACTCACCAACTGCTTCTCTGAACCTCAACTCCTCATCTGCAAATAGCAGGTGTCAAGAAGTCTCTCGGTGATTACTGTGATGCTCTCATGAAGTAGACCATGTAAAGGACTTCACTGAAAACCATGGCAAGTACTAAATAATATTGCCTATTAGGCTAATAGATATCACTAGTATCAATGTTTCCAACTGGTGCCAATTATGCTTTCCTTCTCAAGTATAAATATGAGGGTCACTGGCAATGTGAAGCAATGGGTGACAAAGATTTTTGATCTTCCCAGTGCCAAAAATCAAAATCAAAATACATCAGAATCATATGAATCATTTAAAAGGCTGTACAGAGGCACCTGGATGACTCAGTTGGTGAAGTGTCCAACTTTTGATTTTGGCTCAGGTCATGATCTCAGTCATGAGATCAAGCCCCACATCTGGCTCCACTTTCAGGGAGGAAGGTTGTCTTAAGGTTGTCTCTCTCTCTCTCTCTGCCCCTCCCTCTGTCCAATAAGTAAGTAAATAAATAAATAGCTCATTTGAGTTGCTTTGAAATGGTTGCATATGGTCATAGCCTAGGCAGGTGCTTGAGACCCAGCTTCTCAGAGCTCTACTCATTCAGAGAAGAACTCAGAGTTCCAGGGTTGGGAGTAAAGAGCAGAGGAAACAAGGTTCCTAACTTCCAGGAACTCATATTGTAAAAGGAAATAAAAGACATTAAGAGATAATGTCTTCCCCTCTTTCATCACTTAGGAAAAAAAAATTAGATCCTCAATTAAAATGGTAAAAATCCCCACAATCATGGGAAAGGGCTGATTTGTCTGTAGCCATGGTAATGGGTAACCACTGGAATAGCTTTTAAACCTGTTGAATTGATTAACAACTCCTCTGCATGGACCTACTTTGTCAGGCCAATCAATCAGTGACATCCCCTGGCTTCAGGAAGCCAGCTTAGCAGGAACTGACCCCCTCTAAGAAACACACATCAGGGTGTCAGTCAACAGCACTGTCCCCCAAGTTACCTCCCCTATGTGGATTTCATGGACAACTGGACCTCTAAAAATCCACCAGCCCCTCGACAACACACTTGTCCTGCACCTTGTAAGATGTACTTCCCGCTCTATTGGGTCCAGCAAACCTCAGCAGCACACACCTCCCTAACTGGGAGCCATAAATTCAGTGCTGCCTCCCAGTCTGAGATGGTGTGAGATCGTGAATGAGGATCTCCTGAGCCTTTGACACTACTACACACTTTATGTACAATAAAATGTATCCCAGACAGATTAGTATTAAAACGCTTGGGAGTGTATCTGTGTCAATGACCATAAAAGCATTAAAATAAAATATGTGTTCCCAACGTGGGGCTGACCTTACAACCCCAAGATCACAACCTGAGCCAAAATCAAGATTCAGAAGCTCAACCAACTGAGCCATCCCAAGTGCCCCAAATATGTTTTTTTTAATATAGTTTTTAACATAGCAATGGTCTTTAAAAAAATATTCTTGAATGGCGTCAAAGGCAGAAACTAAAACAGGATATGCTAGTGGTAGAAGTTCAACTTCTGTAGGGTAAGATAACACACCACCATCATCACGACTAAAATCGACATCACCATCAGTAGCATCTCCTGCCACAATCACTGTTATGAACAGAACTAAAAAGCAAGTGACAGGAGAAAGGGAAAATATTTCTATATATGATAAGGATTAAGGTTCTCCATATATAGAGCGATATTAAAAATCAGTAAGGAAAGAAGCAGAAGTAGATTTAAGAAGGTAAAAGGATACAAAAGAAACCACCAAAAAATGCAAATAGCAAGAAAAAAGGAGAGAACAAAGTATAACAGATTAAAAAGAAACTTCTATGTTAACAGTAGACATCAAAATGCATATTTTAAGAGACGAACAATACCTATTTTTTATCAAAACTGTTGAGAACATATATTTTCAGATGCATCTGGTAAAAAAGTAAATTGGTCTAATCTTTCTGAAAGGTTATTTGGAAACATAAATTAAATGCCATAAGAATGAGACTGTGGACTCTGAGAAACTGAGGGTTTTGGAGGGGAGGAGGGTGCGGTTTTGGGTGAGCCTGGTGGTGGACATTAAGGAGGGCACAGATTGCAGGGAGCACTGGGTGTGGTGCATAAACAATGAATGCTGGAAGACTGAAAAGAAATAAAATTTAATTAAAATATATACATATATATGATTTATATCCTCTAATCCTACTTCTAGGAATTTATCCCAAGAAAATATTCAGAAAATAGCTAAAGTATTTTCAAAAATGTTTAGTGCAATATTCTTTGTAATAATGAAAAATGGGAACTCTAATATACATCAATGAAGGATTGCCTTAATAAAGTATTACATGTCCATGGAGGCAAAACATAGACCACTTTGGAGTGCCTAAAAAACTATGTAAATGTTCAGATATTGATAAGGCAAAATGTATCCAACATGTTATTAAGTGAAACAGATTAGTTTACAATATTCTAGGTTCAATATAATCTTATTTTTGTAACCTACAATTCACATACATTCACTCGCTCATTCAACAACAACAAAATAAATGTATATCATCTGCTTTCTGTAAGGCACTTCTCTAACCATTGAAGAAAAGCCAATCAACTATGCAGACGTGGTCCCTAACCACATGGTGCCCCGAAATGCACTGAGACAACCTGACTAGAGCATCTGCATCTTCAATATCCATTTCCTCTCTTCTTTCTCATCCTCGCATCTTCCCTCCCCTCCCCTCCTTTCCTTTCCACTCCTTGCCTTTTATCATATCCTCCTCCTCCTATCTTAGTCATGAAAATCCTTTCTCTTGAACTGGTCTCCAATAGAATGCATTGCCCTGGGATTATAACAAGCCATTGGTCTTAATAATGGGTCACAAGCCAGTGGTGATTGGTCGCACCTCACCCTTACTTACCTCAGTACTGTATTCATGCCAAGCTTTGAACAGAAAAGTTCAAAACAGGGCAGTATTAGCCAGGGAGGAAAGTGTACTTAAGTTCATGTCCAAAAAGTATCATCTTTCTGAAAGTCAAGTTCTTTAAATGTCTGAAGGTTAAGGTAACATCACTTAATTTTTATTAGATTTCTCCACTAAGGGATTTTTTTTTATTCCTCCCTGCTGATATATCTCCTATTGCATACACACATACATTAGCTCTCAAAACATACAAAGCTGTACAAAGCCTACTGACTTCAGGAAGTTTTTGATCTCTTGAGAGTTTCAGGACATACTCTTTTTATTTTTTTTCAGTGTTCCAGGATTCATTGTTTATGCACCACACCCAGTGCTCCATGCAATACATGCCCTCCTTAATACCTACCACCAGGCTCACCCATCCCCCCAACCCCCTCCCAAAATCCCTAGTTTGTTTCTCAGAGTCCACAGTCCCTCGTGGTTTGTCTCCTCCTCCGATTTCCCCCAATTCACTTTACTTTCCTTCACCTAATGTCCTCCATGTTATTCCTTATGCTCCACAAGTAAGTGAAACCATATGATAATTGACTCTCTCTGCTTGACTTATTTCACTCAGCATAATCTCCTCCAGTCCCATCCATGTTGATACAAAAGTTGGGTATTCATCCTTTCTGATGGAGGCATAATATTCCATTTTATATATGGACCATAACTTCTTTATCCATTTGTCTGTTGAAGAGCATCTTCGCTCTTTCCACAGTTTGGCAACTGTGGCCATTGCTGCTATGAACATTGGGGTACATGTGGCCCTTCTCTTCAGTACATCTGTGTCTTTGGAGTAAATACCCAGTAGTGTAATTGCAGGGTCATAGGGTAGCTCTATTTTTAATTTCTTAAGGAATCTCCCCACTGTTTTCCAAAGTGGCTGCACCAACTTGCATTCCCACCCACAGTGTAAGAGGTTCCCCTTTCTCCACATCCTCCCCAACACTTCTTGCATACATATTTGAAGGGGATGCTGAATCAGTGTTAGCCCCAAGGAGAGGGTAGGACCCAGACTCCTAAGCCAAATGCAAAGCACAACAGGGCAAACAGAGATGCTGACTTGGAATGGGGGAGGGAGAAATTAACAAGGATGTAATGAAGATGTGGGGCAAATGAGGGCAGACCCAGCACAGGAAAAAGACACAAACACGAAGTGCTCAGAGAGCAGGGTATGTTCTGTGCAGTTTCAAACAAACTTTGGGAGTTTGCTCTGGGTGAATTGGGTACTGGTGACGTTAACAAGGTTCTGTGGCCTCAGATCCAAGTTCATTAGAATCTATTACTTCTCTCTGCTCACCCTATAAAGCACCAATTTCCTGGTGAAGTTCAAACTGTAATAGATGTGAATAGTGGTGCATTGAGCATGGAGGTGCAGCCACCTCTTCACGACAGTGATTTCATTTCCTTCAGATGTGTACCCAGAAGCAGGACTGCTGGACACACTCCCATGTTCACTGCAGTATTGTTCACAACATCCCAAACATGGAAACAACCATGGAAACAACAAACAAGTATCTACCAATAAATGAATGGATATAGAAGATGTGGTACACACACACATACACACACACACACACAGGAAATTATGCAGCTCTGAGAAAGAAGGAACTCCTGCCATTTGCAGCACATGAATAGATCTGGAGGGCATTATGGTAAATGAAATAAGTCAGAGGAAAAGTACAAATACTGCATGATCTCACTTACATGTGGAATCTAAAAAAGCCAAACTCATAGAAACAGAGAGTAAAATGGTGGTTGCCAGGGGTGGGCAGGGTGGGGAAACAGAGCGATGCTGGCCAGAGGGTATAAACTTTAAGATATAAGATGATAAGTTCTGGAGATCTAATGCATAGCATGGTGGCTATAGCTAACGATAATCATATATTTGAAAGTTGCTCACAGAGTCTCAAATGTTCTCACCATATACACACAAAAACAAAAGTGTGTGATGCAATTAATATGTTAAAACTAACTTTATTGCACTAATCATTTCACAGTGTAAATATATAAGATCACCACACTATATATCTTAAACTTACACAGTGTTACATGTCAATGACAGCCCAACAGAACTAGGAAAAAGAAAACTCTATACTTAAAAAAAAAAAAAAGATGCAATATGTGGAAACCAGCTCAGATCCCTGGTTTTGTGTTTCTCAAAATCTAGGATGTTGATAGTAGGGGAGTACAAGAATGCCACGACCACATGGAAACACCTTGACTAACACAGTGAAAACATCACTTCCTTCTCACATCTCCTGGTTGCTAAGAAGAAAGCATCAGGAGGGTGCTAATCTATTCTTACCTCTTTGTTATTTGCTAAGCAACATTGTTAACAGGGAATAAGCTTCAAGCTCAGAGTCTTCTAGCAGGAAAGATTGTCTAGTTAGAACATACTGACTTTTTTGATGTTAAGTATCTATTTTTTTATGTCCTACCTTCACAGAAAAATTCTAGTCTTCTCTTCACCGTCCTTTTATAAATGTAAAGATATTTCTTTAAACAATAACCAATTAGGTGGCCATGCAAATATGGTGAAATTCATGGAAATGTGAGCAAAATAGCTGAATGTGGCAAAAATAAAAATTCTAAAAATTAAAAGGAAACACTTTCCTGACCCTCTGCTCCTGCCAATTTATGACATCTGTCACCCTGGTATGGCCTTATCTTGGTCTGACCACCGACGTGCTTTAGAAAGCGTGTCACCTCGTCTTGGTGACCACATTCGCTTTCAGTCTGCCCAGGGTGTGTGTGGAAGAGCCATGGGTCCCTTCAGTGCACAGAAGAGCTGGTTGGTGCATGCCCTTCCAGCCGTGCAGGGATTACAACTAGAGTTGGCTAGCTCTGGACACTGTGCGGCAAAGGCCGAACCTGAGCAGCCTGAATCACTGAGTGATGGTGTGGAGAAAAGCCCTCTGGTGAGCTATGTAGATAAAGACTTTTATGTAGCTACTCAGATTTGGGGGAGATTTGCATTTGGGAGTCTCTTTCTTGGAAAGCAAGTTTGAGACTGGCATGCAGAACATCTGTTGGGGAACGCTCTCCAAGGACACCTGTGGGGCAAGGGAAAGACTGGGACCTGGGCAGGGAGAGAAGGTGGGCTACGGCACACTCACCCCAAGGGCAGAGCAGAATCCACCAGAAGCTCTGAAGTCCGGAGGGCATCTTATAGTTGTCCCCAGTGGGAGATAGGGGTGGGCCTTTCTGCCTCCAAACCAATTAGTCACTGAATGAAAGCTGCCCCCAGGAGGAGTTGTGATGTTGGTGAGGTGACTTTCAGCCAAGGCAAACCCGGAGAGGACTGAGCTGAGAGCTAACCATGGTGAATCCTCCCAGCAGCTGGAAAACCAAGTTCTTCAGTCCTGCAAAGGGATCTGGGAAATGCATCTCTAGATCCACGGCAAGGCCAGTCAATTCTGATGTCTGTGCAGAGGCTAAGCAACTTCCCCATTGTACAATGTTGCAAGTGGCAGAACTGGGCTTCAAATGGACATGGGCCTGACTCCTAAATTTTAACATTATTTTAAACTGTCTACCCATCTAAACATCAGCCTGGGCCTGTCTTTTGTTTGGAGGCCAGTTAGTGGGGTCATTGCCATTTATAAGGGATTTTCTTAAGTGCTGTATTTATATTAAAATCTTGAGGGATGAGTGTTGAGGGATGAGAGTCCCCCTTATCATGGGGAAGGCAAGCAGAGCTTGGAGAAAATGAGCTATTTGTCCTGGTTGAACAGTTAAATGAGATGTGGATCCCAGAAGGCTTTATTCTAAGACCTACATCCTATTCCTCAACACTGTGGGCCCAAGCAGGGGCTCAAAAGGCCAAGTAAGTAGGCTCCAGTCTCTAGGAATGGGCAGCTTATCCATTCTCCTCTGCATAACCACTGACATTCGATTAGTAGGGGATCCCCTTTTTAAAGGCTTCATAACTAAGCCTTTTCCAGAAATCACCCATTTCTTTAACTTTATGAGTGCAGCTTCTGGAGTGCCCAATCCCCTCCTGACATGCTAGAGAGAGACAAGCTTTCCTTTATTAGTGTGCCCCCCTTAAAGTGCAGAGATCAAGACACCTGGTCTGCAGTCCTGACCCTACTACTTTCTGATGAACTCGGACAACTGGGTTTTCTAGGCCTCAAAGGTAAGGGAGTTGGATATCATATACAGGTTCTAAATTATATTTTCCTATTCAGATTCAATATGTCAAGCATTTGTGGAGCGTGTACCACGTGCTAAGCATTGGACTGGGTCATATACATTGTGCCAAAGATTTGTAAATCTCTCTCGACCCCTCCGACAGTTCTTTCCATTTGACAAGCAATAAGTAGTTTATTCCAATTAGCAGCAGAGGACTGTGATCCCTAGGAGGGAAATAAAATATCTGAGCCCCACAACTGCTCCCAGTTTTTAGTCGGATGTACTTTCTAGAATGCAGTAAAAGGAAGAACATTCAAAGAGAACACATTCTCACTCAGTTGGAAAGACTGATACTGCAGGTCAAAGAGGACAGGGTGGCAAAGAATTAAAATAGAAACTATTGTCAAAAAGATATCGTGAAAATTCCCATTTTTAATTGGATTATTCATTTTGGGGTGTTGCATTTTATAAATTCTTTATATATTCTGGATACTAATCCTTTATCAGACTTGTCATTTGCAAATATCTTCTTCAATTATGTAGGCTCCCTTTTAGTTTTGTTTTGTTTTATGACTTGTCAGAGAGAGAGAGAGCACGTGAATAAAAGCAGGGAGAGCCGCAGAGGGAGAGGTAGAAGCAGATTCCCTCTCACTGGAGCATTGGAATAGGGAGCCTGACTCAGGGGTCAATCCCAGGACCCAGGGATCATCACCTGAGCAGAAGGCAGATGCTTAACCCAGGTATCCCAACCTTTTAGTTTTGTTGGCCATTTCCTTCACTGTGCAAAAGCTTTTTATTTTGATGACTCCCAAGTCCCAGTAGTTTATTTTTGCTTTTGTTCCCCTTGCCTAAGGAGATATATGTACCCTGATGTTTACAGCAGCATTATCAACAATAGCCAAATTATGAAAACAGCCCAAATGTCCATCAACTGATGAATGGATAAAGAAGAGGTGATATTTATATATATATCACATACACATATATATACATATACACATACACACAGAGAGAGAGACACATACATAATGGGATCATATATATATATATATATATATATATATATATATATATATATATATATAAAATGGGATATTACTTTGCCATAAAAGAACAAAATCTTGCTATTTGCAACAACATGCATGGAGCTGGAGGGTATTATTCTGAGTGAAGTAAGTCAATCAGAGAAAGACAAACACCATAAAATTTCACTCGTATGTGGAATTTAAGGAAACAAAACAAATGAGCAAAGGGGAAAAAAAGAAAGAGACAAACCAGGAAGCCAACCCTTAACTACAGAGAACAAACTGATGGTTACAGAGGGGAGGTGGGCAGTTGGCAGGAGAAACAGGTGATGAAGATGAAGAACAGCACTTGCCCTGACGAGCACCTGGTATTGTACGGGAGTTCTGAGTCACTACATTATATACCTGAAATAGTATCACACCGACTGTATATTAACTGGAATTAAAATAAAAACTTTTTAAAAATCTCACATGTTTGGGAAATAAACAATGCACCACTAAATTATAGATCAAAGAATAAATAAAAAGGGAAATTACAAGTTATTTTAAACTAGATGAAAATTAAAACATAACAAATTTTTGAGATGCAACTGAAGCGGTGCTTTAAGGGAAAACATGAGCTTTCAATGGTAGTATTAATTGGGAGAGAAGTGAAATCGGGGAAATCGGAGGGGAAGACAAACCATGAGAAACTGGACTCTGAGAAACAATCTGAGGGTTTTGGAGGGGAAGGGAGTGGGGGGGTTAGGTGAGCTTGGTGGTGGGTATTAAGGAGGACATGTATTGCTTGGAGCATTGGGTGTGGTGCATAAACAATGAATTTTGGAACACTGGAAAAAAAATAAAAGCACTAAAGTCATTTATCTAAATGCACACATGAAAGAGCTGGATAGAAAGAGTAAATTACACCCGAAATAAGTAAAAAAAAAATTTTTTTAAAGGAAATAACAAATGTATACTACAGTACAGTGAGAGAAAGCAGATGGGCAGCTGCCTGGGCTAGGCGTTGGAGGGCTCGTGGTTGGGAATATCAGACACTTCGGGCTATGAGAACTCTCTGCTCGCTGTCCTGATAACTATATGCATGTGTAGACTTATCAAAACTAACTGAAGGTTACACTTGAAATGAGTGTGTTTTTTGTATGCAAGTTCTTCCCCACCACTTCTGATTTTAAAAATTTTAACAAGTGCATTTAGCATTCCCTGAAGATGCTGTGGGGATAAACATTAAAGATGGAAAGACAATGATGGCGATTTCGACGATGCAGCTAATGTAACGCACTTAAACGCTTACTGTGTTCCAAACACAGACAGAAGCCAGTCTGCACTTTTTAAAATTTTGTTTTAAGTTTATTTATTTGACAGGGGGTGAGGTATAAGCAGGGGAAGCAGCAGAGGGAGAGGGAGGAGCAGGCTCCCCGCTGAGCAGCGAGCCTGATGAGGGACTCGATCCCAGGACCCCAGGATCATGACCTGAACCAAAGGCAGACGCCCAACCAAAGGAGCCACCCAGGTACTCCCCTGGTTTGCATTTAATATATGACACACTAATCACAAAAAAACCTAGTGGCAGGTTTTATCATCCCCCCATTTTTCCAGACAAACTAAGACCTAAGAGTTTAATCAAGTGACCCACAGTCATAGACACCAAGGGAAGGAGCAGAGGCCGGAAGACAGATCCACTTGCATTGACTGCTAAGCAGCCGTGTGATGGGGATACAGGTACGTCACAGCGAGCCATCGTTTGTGGAGGGACCCAAACATGATCTTCTCCCCAAAATGTGTGCTTCCATTTGATTAGCTTGGCAGTCATCCCTCCTCCTGTTCTGACTTACTGTCTTTTGTCTGCCTGGTTTCCAGTGAACCTGCAGTCTGCTCCGCTTTCTTTGTACTGCCTCACATGGTTAGTGCTTCATATCACCTGGCCCCCTCTTCCACTCTCACCACTCACCTCTGATGCTAATTTGTTGGAGTATTTGGTGTTCGCTGCCTGGCATGATCTCGCAGAGCATGCACACGGGAGAGCGCTCTGTACAACGGAGCTTCCTTTTCTCCATCTAGACTCAGTCTTTCCCGTTGCAGCAGGTAGCATGCCATGGGCAAAAGGCCAGACTGCACACACAATCTGTTAAGAGATGGAAACGGAGGAGGAACTCAGAGACATGCTCTCAGCTTTTAAGCATTTTACAACATATGTGCTGGGAAAGCATCCCACTGGCTGCATTATTTCAGAGCCTAGGTGTCTAGGGCACAGTGAGACAATGCTACAGTGAGGACACAGGCATCCATGTGTGTCGGGCTGGTAGCAGCTGCCATAATGCTTTCCTGTCTGCAATAAAGGTTCTCTTTAAGTTGACTAATGAGTCATAAGAGACATGTCTATGCTTGCTGGGTTTTATCCCTCTCTTCCTTCAGAAAGAATGGATTCCATATCTGCAAGACCATTTTTCCCCAAATGCAGTGGTTTAAAAACCTGCACACCCACCTTAAAATTAAAGGCCATAATATGGATTTGTCACTCAGAGGCTGAGAGATTGTGGGTAATTCACTGGTCATTTTCTTCAGTGGCAAATGGAAAATAACAACAACAACAAAAATATACCAGCACTGCAGGCTATGAAAATTCAATGAGATAATGCATTCAGAAACCTTTTACGTAAGCTGTAAAGAAATGGAACATAATCTATAATTATTGCTCTTGGTAAACATCTCATTGTGCAGACCCTTCCCCTTAATAAATATCCCTGATTTCCATTCAAGAGAAAATCCCTTGAAGATCACATCATAAAATTGTATAAGAATGTGCTAGAAAGGAACTTAGAATCCAAAACTTGCAGTTTTCACATGGGAAACTGAAATCCAAGGAAAGGAACTGTTTTGCTCATAATTTTGAACTTACTTACTCTTACTTGTTCTGAGGTTTTGACATTTGTTTGGATTCTAGAAACATATGTGATCAATTATTATTATTGCCAAGACATGTCTATGTATTTCTCAATTCTGTATGTTTCCTAAGCCATTGTCTAGAAGTTCCCCAAGATACACTTCTTTCCAGACAAAACATCTCGTACAAGGAGAGCAAAATACCAATATTTTGTAGGTTTTCCTATCATTCAAATTCCAACACTAGAAACCGAATCATTCAGAGTTGAAAGTGAGTGGAAATACTGACTCTTTGTATCTGTACTCTATGTTCCTTTGTTTGCTGGGTACCCAGAACTCTGGGATTTCTGGAACATACTGCCCGAGACCCATGCCAAGTGGTGTTTGAGGGATGGTTGTTCAAAGCCAAGGTCTACATCTTTTGTGCAAAGTCACTTACTGTTTGTGGGGATGGGACAAGAAAAAGGGTAGTTCTCAGGAGCTAATTCTCCGCAGGCCACCAACTCCTAGAGCAAAAATCCAAGATTCTGAGAGCTCTAAACCCAAACCTGGCCATCCAGGTTTGTTAGGATTTTATTTGTTTGTTAGGACGTTATTATCTGTCAAGGTGGGAAGCTACATTTAAAAGTTTATTAACTTAGTTTATAACTTTCAAACATTTAGACACATGGTATGTGGGCCTCTGTTTGTGCTCTTGTTCTGGGCCCTGCAAATGTTAGGGGCAGGCATGCTGAAAGCCATACCTGCAGACTGTTTGCTTGAAATGAATAGCAATGTTTTCCAAAGGAGAGCCTACCTGAAGCTAGTCTAGGAGCTGTGAAGAGGTGCTCCAGGGCACAGGACTTGTGATAAGTGAGTAAAGAAAGAACTCTTGCTTATTATATAATTATCTCTCTCTTGTTGGCTGCAATTATTTATTACCATTTTAGCAATAGTAGTAATATCATTATTTCCCAAACTTTACAGCAGAGAGTACTATTTCAAATTATTGTGTATGTGTGTGTGTGTATGTGTGATCTGTCACTCCACCAAAATATAAGTTCTATGACAGGGTGGGCCTTGTCTGGCTTACTCACTTGTTTCTACAGTGCCTAGAACAGTACTTAACATGAAAAGGCATTTTAAAAACTCTCTTAAAAAATTCATCGGAGAATTGATTTTAGTATGCACTCACAGCTCACAGGCCCCAAAGACTGACAGACATCCAATTACCTTTACCCGTGACTGCACAGGCTGGGGCTACAGGCCCAGTACATCAATCATTGCCTATTTCCCCTCCCTAGGCATTGCCACTAGTAAAAATTTAAAACCAATTTTTAAAAAAATAATAATAAAACAACCCCGAGGTTATTTCTCACACCAGTGTCTTTTAGGCTTTCTGCAGTGTCTTATTTGAGCATCGCATCTGCAGGGATGCGATGCTCAAATAAGATTGGATTGTGCTGCATCATCTCATTTAACCCTCAGTGTAAGGGCTGACTGATAGTTTTTCCCAAACTCGAACAAGAACCCTTGGCTTGGTAACTTCTAGGAAAACCGAACAATAAAAACTAGTAATAAATAGTAAAAAATAAAAACATCCCCCAAAATCACTTTGAGCTTTCCCAGAGCAATGCCTTCATCAGGTGTTTGCAGCAATCATCAGCCTCCAGATATCTTTTAGGAAATATCTATGTCCAGATTCATCTCTGGGTCCCTGGCAAAACGTATGACATATTCACAGTGAACAAAGGAATAAATAAATGGATGAAGGACTGAGTAAAGCACAGAAGCTGGGTTTCGGGGCTAGCTATCGTATTACTGGTATAACCTTAGATAAACTTCTTAACCACATTGAGCTATTTTTTCCAAGGCATATAATGTCTACCTTCTTTGCAAGGTAGTTATAAAGAACAAATAAAATAACAGCAAACACACAGCATGTACCATGTAACAGGCGTGCTCTAAACACTTTGTATGCATTATCTTATTTAATCCTTACAAAAGTCCTAATAGTGGAAGCACCTGAGTGGCTGAGACAGTTAAGGGCTGGATTCTTCGTTTCAGTTCAGGTCATGGTCTCAGGGTCAGGGTCCTGAGATTCAGCGGTGGAACCGGGGTCCCACGGGCAAGGAATATGCTTGATGATTCTTTTGCTCTCCCTCTGCCCCCACTCTCTCCCCCACACCCCCTTCCACCACTCATGCCTGCACACACACTCTATCTTGTTCTATCAATCTAAAATAAATAAATAACAAAAGTCCTAAAGTCCTAATTGGAAGGTAGTCATGGTATTTATCCTTCCCAGGAAAATAAGACAGCCAGCAGCTAAGTGATTTGCCCCAGTTCCCTTGGCTTATAATCGGTAAGGTCTGCAATTGAACCCAGCGGTTCGGCTGTAGAGTCCCTGCTCATCTCTGCACGTGTGTGGTAACATTTTGTTAACTAAAAAGCACTATTCAAACAAAAGAATTCAGTGTTACTTCCTCTCTTGGAACAGACAAGTCTCCCCTGCTTTGGGCACCCACCGCCTGCCCTGATACTCTGCAAATCTGTTCGGATTCTGTTCTCCTGAAATCACTAAGCAGAATTTTGGTTTTCAGGGAAGTAGCAGACATTCCCCACTCTCCTAAGCTTGCTTGTCAGCCTGTTAGACTGAGTAAGGCTTTGTTTTCATTTTTACTTTCTTCCAGCCCAAGCTTGGTAGCATAAATCTCAGTTTTCATGAACAAAAGAATTCAGAGCCCATTACTTATATTGCTTATTATTAGATCTGCATCCTGAATCGAGCTATCCCACCACTACCACTGTAGCCCCAGGAGCGGCATGTTTAGAGCCTCATTGATTGAAACCAGCCAGATGTTTGGAAATTGAGATGCTTGCCCATGCTGCCACAAAGGAGCCTCCACGATGTGAATTCCTGATGGCAGGCAGGGAGGGGGAGGAGGGAAGGGAGGGCCCCATAAAATGAGCAAACAATAAAGAGATGATTATAGGTGTCTCACTTCAGCGCCGGGGTTGGTAGCTGAGCATACCTGAATTGGGTATTGAGCATTAGTAATGAATTTAATTCTCCCATTTGGGAAAGGGTGGTATCAGCTTTTAGCATAGGGGAGACGGTATGACTTTCAAACGAAAATTTGGGAACCGGAGAAATGGAGGTGTTTGACCCTGAGAATGGGGCCTTTTGTGATCACGACTTTTGAGGAAGTAGTACACTGCAGTGGAAAGAGACTTGGAATCACGCCTCAGATCCTAGGTGGGTCACTGGCCACCCATGTGACCTTGAGAAGATTCTAAATTTCATTTTCTCCTCCCGTAAGGCAGATTATGAATCCACCTTAAATGGTTACTGTGAGTATAACGGGATCTCTGTCTTATCTTATTTCTACGGTTATATTTGAAAGCCAAAAAGGCTATGAAAGGATAAAGGATAAGAAAACACTGTACAAGGTGGTATTTAATCAAGTAAGCAGCTACTAATCAGTCACTTGACAAATATCTGCTTGTTTGGCTGAATGTGCCTCGTGGCATTATTTTCATAGAGATTTTCTGCATATTTTTCAGAACATCTGGGTTCCCAATCCTGTTGCTTCCTTAACATGTCCAAACCAAGCATTCAAGTTAGCCCACATTCAAATTCCAACTATATTATTTGTGAGTTTTGCAACTGTGTGACTATAGGCAGCTTTCTTAACCATCCCAAGGCTCAATTATCTCATCTGTAAAGTGGGAATAGTAGTTAATATTTATCTCATAGACTTGTAGAGATTAAAAGGGGCTATATATATATATTAAAGTGTTGGTTTCAGCAGCATGTGGTAAATACTCAAAAGTTGGTCACTATTATAGAATTAGTCTCATTGCTATCATTTCAAATATATACATCTGTTTTATGGATAATATGCCATATTAGTACACCATTGGGTAGTTGGCTATGGTGGGATGCAAATTTTGTTGATACTTGGTGCCATGAAGCAACATTGAATTAAAAATATTTGCACTTATCCAGCCCCTACCTACCATCTGCATGTGCTCGAAACATGCAGTTCTGGGGGCAACAACCCCATTAAGCAGCAGAATGTTGTGACCATTGGATGGCTTGCACCTCAAAGTTTAAGTGACCAATAAGCAAGTCAGGGGCAGCCTAAGACCTGGAATACTGGAAATGTCTCCTTAGGGAGCAAATAAGCAGAAGGGGCTGATGTGACTTTAAAAAAACTGGCCACCAAATGTTGTCCAGATTTGATCCTGCCCCCTTTCTCTGTCTCTTCTTCCCTCATATCCTCAACAAACACACATCCTGAGCTCCAGTGTTTAAAATACTAAGAGATCTAGGGGCCCCTGGGTGGCTCAGTTGGTTAAGCTTTTGAATCGTGATTTTGGCTCAGGTCATGATCACAAGGTCCTGGAATCGAGCCCCACATCAGGCCCCGTACTCAGCGGGGAGCCTGCTCGGGATTCTTTCTCTCCGTCTGACTCTCCCCCCACTTGTGTTCTCTATCTCTCTCTAAAATAAATAAAAGAAAATCTTCAAAAAAATACTTAGAGATCCTCAACATACTATGCTAAGCCATCCCTCCAAACTGTGCAGATGCAGGGACTGCTGCCCAGATGTCTCTTCATGGGCATTTGGACGCCAGCCCACCTAGTCTCTTCCTACCTGTGCTCTACTGGTGGTTCATCATCCCTCGTCATACACAGTTGTCATCTGACATGGGTAATGATAATAGAAAATCATGTATTTTAACTTCTTACTATGAGCCACATGCATTATATTACTTAAGCTCCTATAAGGCAGGTCATTTTTATCCTCTTTCCATAGATGAGGAAATAGAAGCTTACAGAGGTGAGAAAATCTGCTCAAAGTCACAAAGTTGGTCCATAGCCCATCTGTTTGCCAAAACTGACCTCCCGAAAGAGGGAAGACCCCGTGAGTGTCATCTCCAAGGCTTTTGAATGATGAGCACAATGGAAGCACGAGAGTTAGTAAAGGCTGAACGCAAAAACCCAGGCTGTTGGTGATGTTTTTCTGTCTCCTTAAAGTCCCCACACTGCCCTGCCTCCAGCATCCTCTGTTCCACACAGTCAACAAGCAAAGCGTTTTCTAAGGAGTAGGTATGTGTACCTTCACCAATGCAACCATGTAAAAAGAAAACACCTTTCCTCATACACAGCACCCACTGGGGTTTGAAAAATAAATCTAGGTTATTGTCTAAGCCCTGGCCTTGACCACCAAATTCGGAATGCCTACACTTTATAGACATTATCAACTCTGGTCTTCATGCCAATGATCAGAGACAGGTTTTATTCCTGGGGATCAGAGAGATTCAGTGACCTTCTGAAGACCAGCTGGAATTCAAACCCAGGTCTGTGACCTAAAGCCCTAATTTTAACCACCATGTTATACTGCCTCTGAGCAGCACTAAAGCTCCAAGCACAAATAAACCCTCTTAAGAAGTTCTGCAAAAGAATAAATTCCAAGAAATCAGTCATTATATGTCATGGAAACTAGACCAATTTGGCAGAAAAATGAGAGGTCAGAACATTTATCAGCCTCACTCAGCAGATGTGGAAACGGAGGTTCAGAAAGTAGACATGATTTGCCTGACATCAAGTAGTTTATTAGCTGCACATGTAACACGAGAATGCAGACACACTTGACTTCTTAAAATTTGTTTGCTTTTAAGTCTTGTACTATTAAATAAACATTGTAAACTTGCTGAATGAGCTAGCCAAAGATGATACAAGGAATGGCAGAACTACTTTGTGGAAAAGGTCTTCATTTTTTTTTTAATTTATTTGTCAGAGAGAGAGGGGGAGAGGGGGAGCAAGCACAGGCAGACAGAGTGGCAAGCAGAGGCAGAGGGAGAAGCAGGCTCCCTGCCAAGCAAGGAGCCCGATGTGGGACTCGATCCCAGGACGCTGGGATCAGGACCTGAGCCGAAGGCAGCCGCTTAACCAACTGAGCCACCCAGGCGTCCCAAAGGTCTTCATTTTTGATCCAAGTTTGTCCAATAATGCAAATTTATTATACTCCACTGGTCATCCCAACATTATATTGGGCATTGGGAAATAAGTAAATGCAAAGCATAGCCCTGACCCTCAAGGATCTCCTTCTTCATTGGGAAAGAAAATATTTAAACATGAAATATCATAAACACCACAATTCGAACAGAACATGCTATGGTGGATAGAACAGCTGTCCCAGACACTGTTCTGCAAAGTCCTATATGGATGCAGACAAAATTTAGTGACATGAAAATGGGATTATGGTAATCAAGGAAGGCCTCATGGGGGAAACAAAGCACCCCCACACTGGAAGAATGGGAGATTAGTTAAGACTTTGGTAGCTGAAAGGAATGAAAGACTTACTTGTGTTACCTCAAGGGAAAGAGATTTTTTTGTTGAAGTCAATACAAATATAATGAATACAAAAATAATAATAGCTGTGAAATTATCAATCTTTTATTATGTTCCAGGAATTATGCTAAGCACTTCATCTACAATCCCACAGGAAGAGTGTTATCCTCCAACTCCACTTTACCTGTGGGAAAACAGGCCCAGAGAGGTTAAATAACTTACCCAAGGTTACACAGCCTGAATTTAAATTCAGGCAGCATAACTGCAGAGCCCTTATTCCTAAGCTCAGTGTACTACATGGACAAGAATTGGGCCCTGAAAATAATTCTGTGTGTGTGTGTGTGTGTGTGTGTGTGTGTGTGTGTGTACTCACATATGCATGTGTCTCAAAGTTCACATAAACCCCAGTCATAACATCTCCCTGGCTTCTACCTACCTCTTCCATTAGATCCTCACTACTAGCCAGCTCTGCCAAGACTGCAGCTTATCTGGGAACCGCACCATCTACACAATGCTGAATTGACCTCCTAGCCTTTGGGTTCAGCTTCCAAGTGAGTCAATCCCACTATTGTTTTTGTCATCCTGTACTTCTGGCTAGCACCAGGTCATGCAGGATCCAGGTCACTGGACCTATGGACTAGTTCTCACTCAGCCTTGTTGTCCAATTGACTGTGGTTCAAATACAGACAAGAAGTCCCATATTCCACTGCCCATCTAGTAGAGGCTGTGGACATAGCAGAATGGCCTGGAAAGAATGAACTCAACAGTGTAGGCAGTTACCTCAAGGAAAGCATTTGTTTTCCATAACCCAAAAGAGGTCCTTTCTTTTCTTTAAAAAAAAAAAAAAAAAAAAGACTTTTGAGATAGAAGAGAGCTCACATCCATTTCCATTTTACATGTGAGCACATGAGGGCTCAGGGAAGCCAAACAGCATCCCCAAGATAAGAGCACAATCTAGGGGAAAAGCGGAGATTGGAATTCTACATTCTTGCTCCTGCAGTCCAGTTCCCTGTTCCTCGTGGCACTTAGACATCTAAAATGAACACTGAACTGCAAACACCAGTCTCATGGCTCCACTTTCTCTTGTAGCGTCACATGACTCTGAAAGAGCTGGGGGTCAAAAGAACCGTTTGCTTCTAATTGTCTCAATAAATTTTAAAGGTGTTATTACGTTGTAGTGATTAAGAACTGGTAAGAGTAGATGCAATGTGATAAGAGCAAGGCCATGAAGCTTAATAGTCCTTAGCTGATTGTCACCCTCTTACTTTTTTCTTTTCTTCTTTTCTCTTTTATTTTAAGAATGAACAATTCTACCCAGGACCCTAAAGCACCCGGATCCAACAGCACTTTATATTTCCTGCCATAAAATTCCCGGACTGGAGCAGCTGCCCGCTGAAGTGAGGATCGCGTAAACAAACAACAGAGTTCTGATCCCTACAGCATGCCAGCCTGTCCCCGGAGCCCAGGAGACAGAACAGATTTCTGTGCAAAGAAACATGACCTTTCACACACTTTCAAATACCCTGTCTGTTCTTTCTGTTGTCTAATTCTTGCTTTCCCTTTCTTCTTTGCTTCCTGTCTTGTTCCCCCCTCCTTCCTTCCTTCTTTGGTTTGGAGCAGCTAAGAGAAAATGTGTTAAGAAAGCAGAATCACCTCCGGTAGTGGGCAATGGGATGATGTGAGCCCAGGACTCCACTGGATGAGCAAAGCAGAATTCTAACAGGGCCATACGTTCAATGCCTCCTACATACAAGGGCCAGACTCAGTGCTTTACTGAGGTCATCTCATTTCATTCTACCTTGCAAAGCGGTTATTACTATTCTTATGATATAGAGAAGAAAACTGAGTCTTGGAAGAGTTCTTGAATTATTTCCATTATATCATATGCCTATGGAATGGTAGGATGCGTTTAATGGTTCACTGATTGATTTTCAAAGCCCTAAAATATCCACGACAGTAAATTTCAATATTGGCAAGAAACAACTTCAGTTCAAAGAAGTTTCCAGGAAGATCCATGATCTACCCAGATTTCCTCAAGGTCCACATTTAACGTGAAATGACAAATCTCTCTTTATTAGTGTTAAGCTGAATAAAATGTGTAGTATGCTCCCCGAACCCTATTCCCTCTTCGAAACCCATCAGGAGTCAACATTTGCCATTCTCGTAAATTCCGTGCCTTTGGCTGAAGGCACTACTGCTGTGTCTATCAGCACCTTGACGATGCAAGTAGTAACAGAGGAGGGAAGAGAGCTCCTGATAGCATTATCTATAGTCCAGGTCTCCTCTTCTACCCCGAAGATGTCCGCACAAGGATACTGTGCTTTGATGAAGCAACCTATCTGAATGGTATGTATCCGTAGAACTGTTTTGTACCCAGAGAATATGGGAAATATCAGTTGTATTAGGTAACATTACAAAGCAGTAAGCAGTGACAACAAACTAAAAAACAAAGGGGCGATCTATTATGCAAATGCATGGCCCGTCAATGTCAGTCCAAGCTATTACTGCTTACAGGAGACAAATCAGATACTAGATGTGGAGGTTGTCTGAGTTCTCTGCTCTTGCTTGATTTTAGACCACGTTTCTGGCAGCATCAAGTGCTTGCAACCTTAACTCAAGGCAAGACTGTTCCTCAGATGAAATTTAAAAGGGACAAAGCTGAATACTCAGAAGGAAAGAAACATCAAAGAAAGACTGAAGCCACATACAGAGCCAAGTGACAGACCCCAGTCTGAGCAAAGGGGAGACCAATTACCAGAGTCTGTGGCATAAATCCAAGATCCTGACTTGCTGGGATAGGCGGGAGGCAGTCAAGAGAGAAAGGAAGCTCACCTGTGCGACCCCAAGCACATGCTGGGCTGGCAAGACCCCATCTGAAAACCTGTGAGCTTCCCGTTATCACTATGTGTAGTTTTCTGCTTCTGTCATCTGCTTCCCCTCTAAAGGCTGTACTCCTGTAAGACAAGACTTCTTCTTCTACCCCTTGCAACTGGCACCTATAGAGTGCATGGGGCTTTGTGGCTGCTCAAAAATATTGGCTAAGGAATGCCGGCATTTGGGCTTCTTCCACACACTTGCTCTCCACTCTACCATATTCTAGAATGCCTGGGATCCAGAAAGGCACACTCCCTGTGTCTCTCACATGGTTAATCTAAATGAGAATATTTAATGCAATGTCTATCACCAACAGGGATCATATCTGGGGCAAACTCTCCCCCTGAATAGAATACTCTCCCCATTCCAACAATTCAGCTCTCCTCAAATATAAGGTACAATGCCTTGTACAAGACATTGTCTTTGAGAAAAAGAGCCAATATTGACATATTGTGTTGTGTTCCCAAATTAGCAGTCTAATGCCCCCACCAGGGCCATGGGAGGCCTCTTCAGATAGAAGGTCTGGGGGAAAAAACATGTGGCTGAAATAAAAGTGTCTAGAAAACTTGCTGTAGTTGCACCAAGGAAATATATTTCATATTCTTCTCTTGATTAGCATTCTAATGGTTTCTGACTCAGGTCTAACAGCTTGGAGAGAATATTACAGGCAATTGTGTAAATAATACAGGGTTTTTTTTTCAGTGTGTCCAAATGTATAATTAAATGGATAATGTTACAGCTCCCAAACCCGGCAAGGCCTGTTGCCTAAATGGAGAGCTTTTTGAAATTTCATCCCAATACATGGTTACATGATACATTGCTTTTATGGCCCGCTGGGCAAATGACTAGTGGTTTGGAAAAGGTCTGAATGCATATTTATAGTAGAGAGTACAATGATGTTCAGAGGGCCAGTAAAATCGTTCTAGTAAATAACATGAATTATACAAGAGCATCTCTTTATGTATCTGAACTTTTCTGATGCAGGATGCGTGTCCACACAAACACACTTCATCTCCTTAATGTCTGCAGGTAACTCTTGCTCCAAATTCTATGCAATCAGATGTCAGGGTTAACCAAATTTGAAGGAGAAATCCTACTTCTGAAATCCCTCAGCAATGTTCAGTGTCTTCTAGAATTCTCGGAGGATGCAGTGTTCACTATCGGTAATGTGGGCCTAGTCTTGAATCCAAGCGTTTGTGTCTGACCAAAACCTCTGGCAATGAGGACAAATCAGTGAGGCTTTTGTTGGAAACTGTGAAGGTCATGAGTGAGAATGGGGCTGGTTGGGAGGCCCTGTGTGTGTGTGTGTGTGTGTGTGTGCCACGCTGTGCAAGCCTCAATGTCTGCCCTTCTCCACCGGCCTCAGGAAAGCCTCCTCACCTCTCTGACCTCAGCTTCTCAGTCCATAAGCAGCAAATAATTGTATCATCCTTTCCTGCCTCACAGTTTCATTATAATGATTGAGTGAGGTGGGGTACTTGGAAGCCGATGATGCATAGTAAGCAATTTATAAAGTAAGCAGGCACTGTTCATGACTTCACTTCCTCAACAAGTATTATGGACATGATAAAAGGCGAAGGCATGTAATAGGAAGTACAGATAAAAAGGTAAAAAAGAGGTCCCTGGCCTCTAGGAGGAGCTTACTGTCCAGTGGAAAGGGAAAACAATTAAATGCAATGTGTTACATGGTACAGTGGGGAAAGTTAAAAGGACGCTCTGGGCAGAGGTGAAGCATGCTATTGCAGTCCTGCGCATGGGTGGGGATGTGGGTTGAGGTTGGTATTGGGAGCTGGTAAGGAAAGTTCCAAGGGAAGATATAACAGATTGATATGAATCAGGCTTTGACATGAGAAGGGAGAGGAACAGAGAAAGGAGTGTTTTCAAGCTGAGACAGAGCACTTGAGCATGGGGAGCTGGAGGCTGGTTGTCAGGAGAGGAGCAGGCAGGATGGGGCTTGGTGGCAGGGATGGTAGACTCCTGGTCTAGGGAATCTTGTGGAAGGAGGCATCCACAGAGTTCTCCTTGGCCTCTCCAAACCCTCTAGTCTTGGGCCTCTCACTGAGGGAACTGTGGGTTCCCTTATCCTGCTCCTACCTTTTAGCCTGTGAGCTGCAGCTGCCTCTCATCAGGCAGGGCAACATGACCCTTCCTAGGTAATGCCCCCTCCATAGACTTTCTGGAGGTTAGAGAAGGTTGCATTTCAAATACACTTGAAGTGTAATCTAAGAAGTACCCCCACCTGGGAAAAGGAGAGCCACAAACACCATGCATTTCCTAGTTTAATCCCTAGGCCTTTTTCAAGCTGAGAGTGCTGCCCATTAGTGGGTCTGGAAACCAAAGCAGTGGGCTTTGATCAGCAGTACTTTAAAGAATAGAATAGAATAGAATAGAATAGAATAGAATAGAATAGAATAGAATAAAAAAATAGAGTGCTTGGTTTTACAAGAGAATATTATATCATAAAATACTTTATTTTAATTACATACCTCTGTATGTGTGTGCTCTAGGTTGCAAGGCAAAGTGAATTTCTTGCTGTGAGTCTCTGTCAAAAAAGTTTGAAAAAAAATTGCTTCAGCTGGAAGAGGATATGAGGTTTAGCCACTTAGTTTCTGTAGAACTCAACATTAATAGATGTTTCACAAAAATAAAACTGATGCTAGCAAGTTGTTCTTCAATAATATAAACTATATTGTTGAGAACACAAACATATAAATGTATGTACTCAATTAAAGTTGACATTATGCCATAAGAAATGTGGTATTTTTGCAGAGAAGGAAAAGAAATTGACTGTGATTCCTGGCTGTGTGACTTGGGAGAATTACTAGAGGCACTAATCAGTGCCTTTATGTGCACTGTATATATGATGACCTGGGCTAGATGATGTATCTTTCAACACATTTGAACATGATTCAGTGTTCATCATTCATCAGACATTTATAGCCTCAAGAATTACTGTTGGTTCTATTAGTACCTTATTTTTAAAATTTTCTGTGAGCAGGTAAGTTTGGGAAATTCTGTCATCTTTTTAGACTGGGAAGGACATGACTTAAGTACTGCAGTGCCTCATCGTTAGGTAACATCATTGAGATTCTGGGTTTTGCTGAAAAATGACAAAAACAGCCATCGTGTGCTTAGAACTTACCACATGCCCATTACTTAACTTACCCATTACTTAACTGAGCAGTTTATGCACATGACCTAATTTAATTTCCACAAGAACTCTTCAAGACAGGTAATATTTTCTGCAGATCACAGATGTAGAAAAATTAGACCTGGTAGGGGCACCTGGGTGGTTCAGTTGGTTAAGCGTCTGACTTGATTTCAGCTCAGGTCATTCTAGGATTGAGCCCACAGTAGGGCTCTGTGCTCAGCAGGGCGTCTGCTTGAGGATGCTCTCCCTCTGCCTCTCCTTCCCCATGCTTGCACACTTTCTCTCTCTGTCAAATAAATAAATAAATCTTTTTAAATTTTTTAAGAAAAATTAGAACTAGAGAGGTAAAGTTATCAAAATGATTAAACATTGTTCCATGTTGCACAATTAATAGATAGTGAATAGGGACGCAAGCCAATGACTGGAGGAGAAGCTCTAACCCCTCCTTTTTCCATCATGACAAAGGAGAGCACTTTTTGTCTGTTTCACCCTAGTTTTTCCCTCTGCCCCACACTCTTTAATTACTACAGGAAAATGAGCAGCAGATATACATAAGGGAAGTCTAAAATCTACTGAACTTTTTTTTTTTTCATCTTTTAGTTGCTGGGCGTGGAGCCTAACATGGGACTTGAACTCACAACCCTGAGATCAAGACCAGAGCTGAAATCAAGAGTTGGATGTTTAACCACCTGAGCCACCCAGGTACTCCTATTTTTAATTTTTTAACAGAAGGAAAGATATATACTTCATTCTACCAAAGACTATGCGTAGGAGCTACACCATGCGTAGGAGCTGGTCCCCATGAGGGCCAGCTGGGTAACAAATTCTACTTGCAGATAGAAGTGTTCTCAAGCCAGATTCTGAAGTTTATCTATTTAGAGGAAAAAAATAGGAAATGCATCTTTGGGCTTGGTTGTCAAGCCCCAAGCTTTACTGAAAAAACCTGAACGTTTCAGAGTGATAAAGCCTTCTTCATCAAACAGATGGTTTCATTCCCTTTTGGCTTTGTGGGACTGTATGTGTCCTAGCAGTTAGAAGCCAGAGATAGAGAAGTGAAGTAGGGACACCCAACAAATACAACCTGGTGATTTCACAACCTGTTGGTGTTCAAAATGATACTTCACAGTCTTGCCCTCTTCTTGATGAATGAGAGTAAAACTCATACTTTGAGTCACTGTCTTTGGAGATCTACAACATTCTAGAGGTAATCAGACCGATCCTTTAAAAGACAACAAAACTAAATCTATCTTAAATCACATTGGTTTTCCTAATAAATCTTTTGTTAAAAATAAATCCTCAGAAGGCTGGAACTGTGTAGAAATTGATGGAGCACATAACACAATCTGCTCACGTCCAGAGGAAAAACTGGGGCCCCAAGTAGGATGTCACTAGAAAAGTGTCTCTGGATTTTAACACTGCAGTTCCTGGGTCTCCTTGATTCTGTCATGATGGTGTGTGGCTTTGCTGGGGACGAGTGTGACTATGATTCACTTCTTGCAAAGTCCAGCTCCTGCCTCACAGAAACAGGGTAGGTTGTTGGGGAAAGCAAGGTCCCAACCTTTAACATCACAAGTTACATCATTCAGAGACTCCCTGAAGACAGAGAAGAACTGTAAAATGAGTTATGTGTATCCCTAGAGGGGATATCTTTTCTTAAAGAGTGTTTACATACTCAGTATGCTTTGAAGGGAGCCCCAAACAAGAATAAAAATAGAGACCAAGAGCAGGCTGAGAGCAGGATGAAGACAGAAAATACTATTTGAGTGAATAGGCCTTTAGCCTTAATTCTAATTAAATCCCCACAAGATGGCCCCAGCCAAATTTTCCAAGAGTAAAATACAGCCTTCTCTTTAGCAGAGTCCTCCAGAAGGCCAGGGATGTTATTTATGGCCCCTTATGCTCCCATAGTACTGAGAGGGAGGCAGGAAAAAGAAAGAGCAGGAAGTCAGCACTGAGGAACATTAGTATCTCTCCCAAGTATCTTGAAAGCCCAAACCACTAGCTTACTCTCCAGGAGAAGGGGAATAGGTAGGGGACAAACTCTCTAAAATATAAGAGACATGTTAAAATCCACAATTCTGTTTTTCAATACCATGTAATTTTGCAATGAATAGCACTTAAAACAAAACACATGTTCACTGTCTTATGGAGAGCCCCCCCAGGATGGCATCCAAGGATCTGGTGCCCAGCACTGCTTTTTTCAGGCTACGTTTAGGAACCTGTGTATATACTACATGACAGCCTCTTTCTGAAACACCAAAAAGCCCTTAAAAAACATCTAGTCCAGCGTCTCTATTTTACTGATTGGCAAACTGAGCCCCAGAAAGGGAAAGGGTCTGACCCAATAACACATAGCCAGGAACAGAACTCTTCTTCTGGGAAGGAACAAAAGGTCCTTCCCTGCTATGTTCTCTGGAACTTACTATTCAACTAGATGCTCATGTTTCATCTTCTTTTTTTTTTTTAAGATTTCATTTATTTATTTGACAGAGATCACAAGTAGGCAGAGAGCCAGGCAGAGAGAGAGGAGGAAGCAGGCTCCCTGCTGAGCAGAGAGCCTGATGTGAGGCTCGATCCCAGGACCCTAGCATCACGACCTGAGCCAAAGGCAGAGGCTTAACTGAGCCACCCAGGCACCCCGCTCATGTTTCATCTTCTTGACATGGAGTTAAGAATTGGCTCCAAATTGGTTTGTTTTTTTTTTTTTTTAATTTCTAGTGATTCCTGGTGTTTGAACAGTCCAATGAGACTTGGGGGAAGAAAAAAGGAAAATAAATAAATAAATAAATATGGTTGTTACAGTTCTTACAGAGGAATAAACAAATTTAAAGGAGAACGCTTCAATAGAATAGGCTTCTGAATTATGGAAATAACTGGCCATCCATTTACATTGAGAAAATATCATTCACTCGGTGTGTGCTTGACTAAGGGAGACATGTTTCTCTTGGATAAAAGTTGAAGCAACACAGATGAATTGATCACAGGGAGGAAAGTTACAAGGACACATAGCAACAATCACTTGTGTCCTCAAATAAGAGCTAGATTCTATTCCTTCTCCTTCATCTCCTTCTCCCTCTTCTTCCACCCTTCCCAATGTCCCTCTTCCTCTCCTTCTCTTCCTCATCCTCTTCTCCTTTTCAGTAAATTCACTTAAATTTAAGCTAGGCTGGGCCTTAGCTATAAGATGGTTATTCCTGATCCAGAAAGTTGGAGAAACATTTGAAAAGTGAGTAAATATTTTTACAATTGGTGGGTGACTCACTTTATCTTTCTGTTTGGAATTTCTGCATGGACTGGCTCAACCTGCATGACTATGTTTCTTTCTCCTCGGCCCTTGATGAAATGAAAGTAACAGTCAGTTCTGCACTCCAGAAGTAAGTAAACTCACTGTCACCATCCACCATCCATTTAAAGTCCCATGACTACTTTTATGCCATTGTAGCAGGTATCTTATAGGCCAAAGATACCCTAATATTTCAAAAGTATTCAAGAAATGGGACACAGAGTGAGAGCAAACACAGGGGAGACCCCCTAGGTCTTCTCTGTGCACAGAGAAGTCTGTTAACTGGACGCTCCATCTGGCTGTGGGAGATGGTTGCTTACCCAACAGGTGCAAGATCACACGTGCGCGTGCACACACACACACATGCAGAAGCGTTGTGTATTTCATCTGGCTTGGGTTCCCTTACATTTGTTGTTTCCGTTAATGATCAGATATCCCCTTGGGCTGTACAGTGAGAAGTTACTTGAGGGAGGCCACCAAACCCATTAGGCACAGCTCTTTTGTTTCAAGTATTTTCCCTTCCACAAATGTGGGGGCCCTCATTGAACTCACCTTCAAAGGACATTGTCTTGTTACCATCAGAAGGTGCACTAAGACTTGCATTATTGAACTAGATAACATCAAGTCTGTTTGTTGGGGCAAATACCTTTCTTAGTAGAGTTTTAATTTTCCCCAAAGAAACATAACCTCCAGAGATAAGATGCAGGTGTTCAGTAAAGAGCTACACAGAATAATTAGGAAAGCAAAATTGAGTAAAAATTGGTGACCAATTACAAATAAACACATTTGAAACCTCAAACCATGTGACAAAATACCACTTTCAACATGAAATAATTAGAGTGCCTTAATCAAGTGATAGAAGCCATTGAACTGGAAGCTGAGCATCAGTTATGTAAAGATGCTGTTTCTTTTCCATAATTTTTTAATCTTTGATCCCCATCCTTCCTACTCCAAACAAATAAAATCTTGCTATTCTGACCTTTGGGGAAATAGACAGTCCAGATAATCAAGTTTTACATTTATTTATTTTTATTTTTTAAATTTTAAAAAAATTTTTTTCAGTGTTCCAAAATTCATTGTTTATGCACCACACCCAGTGCACCATGCAATATGTGCCCTCCACAATATTTTTTTTAAGTGTAGCTTTCAATTTCAAACTGTTTTGTCCCTAATGGACATAGTATTTCAAAAATAAAATTTTTTAAAAGTCCCTTCTTGCCACACAAAGAGCTACAATGGGGCTTGTCTGCATAGTAACTAGTGTTGGCTAGTGAACAAACTGGTTCCCAAATATTGGCTTACTGTTGAAACTAAGAAAGAACTAAAGCTATTGTTTATTGTGTGTAATATACAGGGATGGTATCTATAATCTTTGCATTAATGCTCTTAGACATCTAATAATTATTCCCATTTGCCGTTGAATAAAAAGCTCCAAGGGAAAGGTCACACAAGACTGCAAAGCTCATGGGTGATAGAGCCAGAGTCTGGCTACCAAGGTGGGCTCTTTCCGTCACAGCATTAGGAAGTGGAAGAGGGCGGAGGAAGCAGGATCAGAAGCTCTGGCAGGCTGCCCCCCACGCAACTGTTGCCAAGATCCAGGGCTGGTGGAGCTTAGAGACCTGGACTTAGCAGAGCCATTGCAATGCTTGTCCTCGGGACACAGAATATGAGTTCTCTTTTTCTTTCACCCTCCCTTTTTTCTGAAATGTGACAAAAAGCTTATTTAGTTTCATGGCCTCCAAGGTACTCGTACATTTGCTCAAAATTAAGTCAAAAGCAGCCTTGTCTCCTACATCTGCTTCACGCAAAACTTAACACAGTCATTTCTTTGCTGGAACACCACAGCCATCAGGCAGCTAGATACACTCAGAACCCTAACCTAATCATTTCCCTTGTCAAATGTGCTCATGGCAGGTAAAGAATGAGCACTAGTCATACTTAAAAATAGTTTACTAAGGGTGCAGCCTGGCTGGCTCAGGCAGAAGAGCATGTGACTCTTGATCTAGGGGTTGTGAGTTTGAGCCCCACTTTGGGTGTAGAGATTAGTTGAATAAATAAAACTTTAAAAATAGAGTTTACCAGGGTGATATGGGCAAGGACTATTCAAAAACTATATAATTTTTATGATTTATGTAAATCTACCATGAATATAATAGCCAGTCAACATTTTTATGTAATGTTGATTTCAATGTTCATCAAACAAAAATATAATTATCATATAGATAATTATGATAATAATTATCACATAGAATTGTGCCTAAAAGGCTCCACCCTTTTTCTCAACTCCAGATAGAAAATGAGAATAAAATGGCATACATGTTTTAATATTAGACTGTGGTTCTGGCTGCACAACCCCTGTGAATCTACTAAAATAAGCACCAAATTGTACTTTCAACAGGAGACTTGTACGGTATATGAATTAGGTCTCAACAAAGGTGTTATCAAAAAACTTGATCTGAAAGGCCCTTTCCTATTGTAAATTCAAGTACAGAATTCATTGAACTTTGGAAAAAGGGACACCAAAGGTAAGCCATGTCAGAGAAAACAGCAGGATTACTTTTTTTCTCCCAGAGAGAGAAGAAGAAAGAATGTGAAGAAGGAAAGAAAGAAGAAGAAGAAAGAAAGAATGTGAGTGGAAAAATGAGAGGAGAGCTAAGGGTGAACAGAACAACTTGGTGAGTAGTAGTAGGAATTTAAGGATTTGCCCACTCCCCCACATCCCCAACCTTGACCACCCCTTCATCATCATTTATGGGAAGACAAGGTGTTTCCCAATACACTGACAAGTCCCCCTTCCAACTACAGCCCACACTGCTTGCAGAATTTAAGACATTAACTGAATTTTTTTAAATTAAGAAATTAATTTTATCTAATGCTACCATAGCTTCCTGTGGTCTTTGACCCACCACCCCTAGGAGAGCTTCAAAATTAACTCTCCCTTCTTTCCGTCCCATTGTTCTTGGCTCCCAGAAGTCATCCAAAATCCCAGGCTCCCCTCATCACCTGACACATATCCCCAAATTAAACATTCATTTCATTTGAGGCTATATGTGTTGTTGAGGTAAACAACCTAGCAAAATAAACTGAAATGATTTGGATGAGTTCTGCTCTTTTTTTCTTATTTTTATTTCTGAAAACCATGGACAGAGGCTAATTTCTACAGTTATCAGTCATGGGAAAAGAAGCAACACCTCCATGAGAGCAGGAGAGTTCATAAAAAAACAACAAGAATTCAGAGCCAGAAATGACTTTGTGGAGAACTTGTGTCCCCAAGGAATCCAAACGATGTTGGAAAGTGGTCTTGTGTGATCCTCTCTACAATGCAAGAATCAGGGCAGCTCCTGCTCCTTGCGGAGCCATACTGCCATTATATCAAAGCCAGGCACCAGAATGATCTATGGACCCCACTCTGGAGTCTTCAGTTAAGTCGCAGTCCTTTAAGACCTGCTTGCCAGTGAGCATGAGTGTCTTGTCTGTCTGCCTGTCTGTCTGTCTGTCTAGCACATCATGGAAGCAGAGCTATGAGCAGTGCCTCCGAGACACCATGAGAATCAAGGGCAGGGGTGCTCCCTCCCACTGTTGCTCTCTCTCCCTGTCAAATGTCTAAATGGGCCAAGTTTCAGGGGGGAAAAAGGGAGGTAGTGTAGAATGAAGCAAAAGGAGAAATAAAGATATTAATTATGAGAAGATGAGGTATTAGTTAGAAACGCCCTAAGCTACAAGTAAGAAACTTCATAAAGAACGACTCTAATTCAAGGACTTTGGGGCACGTGGGTGGCTCAGTCATTAAGCGTCTGCCTTCAGCTCTGATCATGATCTCAGTGTCCTGGGATCAAGCCCCGCATCAGGCTCCCTGCTCGGCAGGAAGACTGCTTCTCCCTCTCCCACTCGCCCTGCTTGTGTTCTTTCTTTCACTGTGTCTCCATCAAATAAATAAATGAATAAAAATCTTTTTTAAAAAAATAAAGCAAAATAAGTAATTCAAGGGTTTCCCCACACACACACACTCAACAAGCACTGGGGAAGCAGCCATTCACAATGTGGTTTCTGCTGGTCCAAACATCAACTCCTCTTTCCAGGCAGACAGAAGTGTGGGAGAATGGAGACAGAGGCTGTGTAGTCTGCACTGGGAATTCAGAAGCTTTCCCAGGCACTATTCAGCCAACCAGCCCTCACCCCTCTTGCCAGACTACTTCATGTGACATCTGTAACTACAAGGGGCCCTGGGAAGAGGGGAACACGATATTCAAGACTGGCTTACCCTGAGACCAATTATGACCCACTGCAGAGCTTGGGACAACTGCCACTCCATATCAAACCCCAGTTCTGTCAGCAGGAAAGGAAATCACGGGTACTGAGTGGGCCACTAACAGTGTCTGCCACAGGGGCTGTGGTGGCATCACAGTGAATATTTTGAGGCCACAGGATAAATACTTCTATTCTCAGACTAATCCTGGGAAAGGATTTCAAAGCGATCTTTCCTCGAGTCTTCTCATTTGGGACCTGGAACATACATAATTCCGTAGACTTCCATCCCTTAACGCCTGGTTCTCTTCCTTCCTCCTTTTCCACTCTGACCCCACTTTCAGGTCCTTTTCTATTCTACAACTTCCCTCAGTATGCCTTTCAGCCTCATGTGCAAATATGGGGAAACCATCTCTTCCTCAAATTCTTCATGAACCCTTCCCTGGCCCTCCCCATGGAAAGCACCTCACTCCCCAGCATGTATCTCCAGCCCTGGGAATGTTCTCTACAAGTCTCTCATTGCATTATGATACACACTAGCTCTCATGCACTGTCTCATGCAACACCCATACATCCTCTTGGAAGGTAGGAAGTTCCATGTCATTGAAGATTTTCAAGCAGAGGCTAGGCAGCCACTTAAGTGGGATGATGCAGAGAAGGAGATTCAAGCATGAGGCTGAGATCTAGAAAAGATGATTCTGAGGTCACCTCCAGAGTCACTGAGCGAGCACTCTGTGCCAGGTTGTAGGCCACACGCTTCCCTACACACCTGTATGTAACCCTCATACAATCCTAAGAATGACATCACTGCCTAAAGTCACAGATAAATAAGTGGTGGAGCTGGAGGTCCAACCAAGATCTCTGATTCCAGGCTGCTTTCCACTTTAAATAAGAGAAGCGCAAAAGTAAAGAAAGAAGATGAATGATTTCATTTCCAGCATTCCCATCCTTACAGTAAGAAAATGGTAAACTAAAGATCACCAACTTTTCTTAGACCCACCAGAGAACTAAGGTCACAGAGCAAACCTCCACCCCTCAAATTTAGAGAGACAGGTGAATCTAGAGCCACAGATGAGACCTTACATACAGCAGAAGCTATAAACGGGTACTATACATGGGTAGGAACATTTACATTGTAGATCTCATGAACTGCAGGAGGCAGACTGTAGACTTTGTAACAGTGAGAAATGTCTAGGGACTAATCTTAGGAAGTCCACATTTTTTATGGGTTTTAATCCCTAGTAATCCCCCAGGTTCTCATGGTGAAGTCAAGAAAGATGTCCTATGGCTCTCGCAGAGCGGAGAGTTAACACTGTGGAATACGTCAATAGAACACAAGCCTCCTCTGCAAGGAAAGGACTGTACTGAGGCTACCCTCCTGGAGGAAGAGATTTCTCTATGCCCAGCTTCCTCTAGACTTCCTGTGTCACCTACGTGGTGGAGAGAGGGAGGCAAAGACACCGCCTGGGGCACAGGCACACCCCAAGACTGATGACTGATCATGAGATTACATGACACTCTACTGCCCCACACCTCACCACCACACCAAGAAGGCTCTAGTACAAGAACTGCAATTATAGCTACAAGAGCTGCGAGACACGGATTCCACCAGACGAGCAGTTCTCAGGGAAGAGCAAACACAACAGTGGGACAACACGCGGGCACCAGAGGAAGTGGAAGCACCCAGCACCTGCAGCTACAAAAGACACGAAGCGCAGTGCAGCTCCTGGCCACAGTAACACAGAAAAAGCCTCTCACAAAAGGCCTGTTGCCTGATATCATCCAGTCCGGCTAGCAACAAAAAATCACAATGTATACTAAAAGACAAGAAAATAAAAAGCTAACAGTCTGTGATGCCTTTGACAGAGATGTACCTGGCTTGAACTGTTTATTTTCAAAACTCAAAAACAATATGACAATGTGCTTATCAGACCATCTACTCAAGTCAGCAGCCTCCAAAATTTATTTTGCTCCCCTTCAGCAAAAAAAAAAAAAGTTAAAGAATTCAAAAATCAAGTTAAAACCCTACCTTTTGAAAGGAAATGGTTATAAATTATATATACCTAGTCTTTTTCTAGGTTATATTCATCATAAATCACACAGAGACTAAAACTAAAACAGATGAAATAAAAAGTAATTATAATTGTGGGACACTGGGGTGGTTCTATCGATTGAATGTCAGACTCTTGGTTTTGGCTCAAGTCATGATCTCACAGTGGGACTGAGGAATATGTTGGGCTTGGTGCTCAGCATGGAGTCTGCTTCAGATTCTCTCTCCTCCTCCCTCTCCCTCCTGCATGTGCCCTCTCTTTGTCTCTCTTTCCCAAATAAATAAATAAATAAATAAAATCTTTTAAACAAAGTAATTATAATTGAGGATGTAACATTTGTCCCCTACAGCTCATGGGTCATGTGTAACTTGAATATATACCTTGTTTTGGAATCCATTGGAATGGCAGGAAGAGTTACAAGATGCTTATCCCCTGGTACCCACACTTGTATGCAATCTCCCCGCTTTGGATGAGGGCAGAATCTGTGGTTTGCTTCTAACCAACAGAATGTAGTAAAGGAAATGGAATTTTGCAGATGTGATTGGGTCTCTCATCAGTTGACTGAGTTCATCAGAAAGGAGATTATCTTGGGTGGGTCTACCATGATATCAGGTGAGCTCTTTTAAAAGAGGGATCAGGTCTTCCTGGAAGAACAAACCTGAAGCAGGAGAGATGTTTTCCTGGTGGTCTCAAGGAACCAAAGAGCCATGTTGTGAACTGCCTATTGAGAGGGCTTGTGTTCAAGAGTTGAGGACCTCACTCCCCTAACCACAAGGAACTGAATTCCAACAATAACTTTCATGAGCTTGGAAGAGGACCCCAAAATCCAGGTGTGAATGCAGCCCAGGCAACAACTAGACTGCAGCTTTGTGATAACCCACACAGAGGACCTAATTTAAGTGATGCCTGGGCCACTGACTCACAGACACTGTGGATAATAAATGGGTGTTGTTTTAAGCCTATAGGTTTGCAATAATTTGTCACACAGCAGAGAAAACTAATACAACTCATCTTGGCAAATTGGTTGACTCTGAGAGTTCACAATTTTCAGTGAGGAGAGGACTTTCAGGGTGGGAGAGGCCATCCTTGCTCTCAAAAGTGCGTAACAAATGAGACCCAGCCTGTGGAATGTTCCCCTTTTTTCAGATTTTCTATGGCTAGCTTTCCTGAGTCTTACATCTCAGTCGCGGGGATCAAAACATGACATCATGTTTACTCATTTTACCTCTCAGAAGTAAGCTCACTAAAATTCCTCAGACTTAAAGGTTCTCAGTTACAGCTCCTAAGATGAGTGGTCATTAAGATATTTTGAACAGGTGGTGCAGTGGGGGTGGGTAAGGCACCACAATGTCTTGAAGTTCCCACATTAGGAACAAGAGTTCTGCCACTCGAAGGAATACACACACCTCTCTCCCCTTGTCCCTGGTCCTTGTATATCAACCTCATGCCCTATACAACACACACACACACGTGCATGCATGAACACACACATGCCCCTCTGACATCAGCCTCAACACACATGCATGTTCATGCATGAACATACACACATGTTCATACACGACACACATGCCCCTCCAACAACGGCCTCAACACGCATGTATGTGCATGCATAAACACACACACACATGCCACTGTCCTCTTCCCCATCCCCCCAACAACACACACTCTGCTGTTACAAAGGGTGCAGATGAGAATCAAGTGAGGAGAATAGACTTAAACAGGGTTTTGTATTCCAAATTTGAATATTCATCATAAAAAGAATTGTCAGGAAAAGTTTGGATGGGATGGTACTATTTTACTAATATTTATCTCTGGGATGCTCTGTGTTCTGCGGTTTATCGGACAGGTGTGGGTTCAGACTTCTGTTGGAGCCCACCCTCTCCACATAGGAGCACCACTGAGTGGGATCTCAGTGTAAGTCCTTCAAAAATCGGGCCTGGAGTCACATCTTAGTTTGTCTTTACTAACCACATGAATCTTTAAAAGCAGTTCATTTTCCTAACACTCTACATAATTAAGCTACTAACATCTCACAGGATTTCTGCAAAGATCAAAGGAGGTAAGGTGAAGGGCTAGCCATAACACATGACAGGGTCAAAAACTGTGTGATGCTAGTTACATTAGCTGACCTGTTCCTACACTTTTATATTAGGATTAGGACTTTGCATTTCAGATGTTACCCTATATTCTGTTTTCTTCAAAACAGTAATCTGCTTCAATTTGGCTCCGTATTAGTTTATTTATTTGCCCTAACTAATGTGGGTCATTCTATAATTTTTTTTTTTTTTTTAGATTATTTGGTGGGAGGCAGAGAGAGAGGGAGAAGGATAATCTCAAAAAGACTTCCCACTGAGCATGGAGTCTGACACAGGGCTCGATCTCACAACCCCATGATCATGACCTAAGCTGTAATCAAGAGTCTGACACTTAACTGAATGAGCCATGCAGGCACCCCTATTGATGGCATTTTAAAGCACCAAATCACTCCGAATTAAATTCCTAACATTTTAAAGAAACATTTTGCAGCTTTAGCCCTCTAGAAAAGAATAGGAACATTGAAGAAAAAAGAATGAAATACAAATCAAGCCATGGGCAGACCTCAGTTCAAAGATCATTTTTAAAAAGGAGGAGGTGGAGGAAAGGGGGAGGAGGAAGTAATTAGGGAAAGGGATGGTGGACTACAAAGGACAAGGAGTTAGAAATGTTGGTTCATTAACAATTCTGCTCAACACTTTTTGTGTGACCTTGAACGAATTAACTTCCCATAGTTTAGTCTCCTCATACATAAAAAATGTCAATAAGAGTAACTGATGTGATTTCCCAATTGAAATATTTGTGGAAATACAAGGAAATACACTGGGTTGTATTATGAAGGAGTCAAGCTGCTTCCTCAAGCCTGCACCAACAGAACAGATGTGCTCTGCCCAAATCTATGGCCCCTTTGAGGACACCTGAATCCAGTGGCTGATGTATTCTGGGTATGAAAACTTGACCCACTGCCCCAAGCAGGGACAGCTCTAGGTGGTCATTCCATCTTCAGAGCACCCTACAGGGTTGCCCTGAACCTCCATGGAGCAGCGTCACAGCTCTGCTTCTCTCTATACCAGTCCAGGATTCCAAGAGTACGCCCTAATAAATGCCCTGCCCATTCATCTACATCACACAGTTCGCTTTCAGGAGAACCCAACCTGTGGCAGGCTCTTATTCCAAGGTATCCAGACACACATCTCTTGTATAATATCCCAACCTCTAGATTTATGCTTTTGCCCCTTTCAAACAGCAAATGTCTTCTGTCTGCCCCATGCCAAATTCTATGGTGTTCACTCTAATTATCTATCTCAGAGTTTCTCAATCTCAACACCACTGACACTTTGGACTGGATAGTTCTCCATTGTAGAGGACCATCCTACATACCATAGGATGTATAATGGCCTTTACCTATTACATACCAGTAGCATCCCCTCCCCAAGCTATAATAGCAAAAACTGTCTCCAGACATTGCCAAATAGGTGTCACCAAATGGGTGTCAAAATCATCCCTAGTGAGAAACACTGATCTACTTTATTTAACATATATTTGTGCTAGGTGTTAATGGTGATGTTGACTTATGTCAGTTCTCCAGAGACACTTGCTTGGCAGTAAGAAATTCTTTGGAGATATAGTGCCTTAGCATGAAGGGATGCATTTCTAATGGCAGGATTCTTTGGAACTCTTTCAAAGATACCACAGTTATCCTCCTGATTCCCTGAAAATAAAACTTTGCATCTTTTGTAAAACTATTTACAGAAAACCAGGCTTTGAGAAAAATGGGCTTATGGGATTACATGCCTTATAAAGAAAGGGAGTTATTTGGTTCAGCTATTAAAGCTATAATCCAAGTACTACATTCACATATACTAAAGATTCATCATGAAATATCTGTTCTGCCTATCTACCCAGAGAACTCAGGACAGGAGTCAAGTTACCAAATTTGTATAAGATGAATGGTACAAAGCCCTCATTACTTGACCATTCCTAGCCGTTACAAAGATACTTTGTATCTTTGTATCCACAAAGATATTGAGGTATTGTGTATCCACAATCCACTTCATAGGATTCAACCTAACTTGAGCCAGGAATCCATTCCAATTAAGGCTATAGAACACAGAGTGAAATAGTTTCATGCAACTTCTGATTGATTATGGTTGCCAGGAAAGACTTCTTTGACCAATTTAGTGCTGTCTATACAAGGCCAAGGGAAAGGACACATCTCATGTCTCATATTTCCACCCACTTTTGAAAGAGAGGAATAGTGGGAAATGTCCTACTGAATCTCTGAGGTAGAAGGGAAACATGGAGGGGAATGGATCTGTGAGAATGATTATGAGACAGAGAATCAAGGTTTGTTCTCCTTCCTTGGTCCTCTGGAGTCACTGCTTCTTATATGGCATGCAGAGAGAAGTCTGGATTGACATAGAATGATCCAGCCAAAAGTCCTCTAAGCTGAGTCATAAAAACCCATGCTGGGTCTCCTCTAATACCACAAAATATCTTGGATTGCAGCTTCTTTTCAAAAGGTACTTTTGGCCCAAAAGAAGCCTCTTCCGGTGGTACATATAAAACAGGCTAATAATTTGGATTCAAGCACAAGGAAGAGGTGCCCACTCCTAAGTCTACTCAGTTTGTTATAAATTTTAACTAAGTCAGACTGTAGCCATCCCCTGCTTTCCGGCTCCAGCAGGAGGAACTGCAGAGCCCCTCACAGGTAACTCCCATGAGAATGTCCCATTCACCAGTGTACTGGTTCTCCCTTTACAACTGGACATAGGACAATATATGTATTTTTATGTACATAGGACAAATATATGTATTTTTAATTCAGTGTTCAGTACTGAGCACTTGCTATGGCTGAGCACTGCACTTTGTACTGAGATTGATTATAAATTTGGACATGACATAGCACCTGACTTCTAAGGTTTGTTGCAAAATGAATAATCCAGAACAATGAACAATAGCCTTGAGCTGATGCCAGGAAAGAAAAAGCCACACTGGATATCAGGAGGACTCGTGAAAATGCTCAGTGTTGGGTTTAGGAAAGGAGGCAATAGTTCATAATGCCTTACAAGGGGACAGGCAATCTGAGCTGACTTAAGAGGGATGATAAGAAATTCGCCATTGGGGCTCCTGGGTGGCTCAGTGGGTTGAACATCTGCCTTCAGCTCAGGTCATGATATCAGGGTCCTGGGATTGAGCTCCACATTGGGCTCTCTGCTCAGCCAGGAGCCTGCTTCCTCCTCTCTCTCTCTGCCTGCCTCTCTGCCTCTTTGCGATCTCTGTCTGTCAAATAAATTAATAAAATTTTTTAAAAAGAAGAAGTTCACCATGGAAGAACCATGTTGATGAAAAGGACAGGACATTGCATTTGAGGATGGAGGAACATTTCAGTGAGAGGGAACGAAATGGGTATAGAATAGAGACAGGAGCCAACTGGGCATGCCATGGAATTCAAAGGAAGCTAAAGCAAAAACCAAAGGAGTGAAGGAGTAGTTGGTGATGAAGCTATGTCCCTATCACTGCTACTGTGCATCCTATCATCTTATCCCAAAACTGACAAGCTGATGCCTATTTGCACCTATGTTCTAAGTGTTCACTGTGTCCAGTTTTACTAAGTCACCAATCATTTTCCAATACTCCCTGTTACCTGCAGGATAAAGTATAAAACAACTTGTTAAAATGGCCAAGGGAGCCATTCATGACTTGGTGTCTGAGCTTTCCTGGCTACATCTCCTACCACTTCATCATTCATTCAATCATCCAATCAACAAGGATCAATTGCATCCATATTCAAGGCATAGTATAAAGGACTATGCAACAAAAAGAGGCATGGTTCCTGCCCTCACTACAATTACTTGCATACACACACACATACACACATTTTATGTCGTAAAGCCACAATAAACTCCATTCAGTTCACCAAAGGTGCCATGAGACTCTACACACAGCCTTTGTACATCCTCTGGTCATTTCTCAGAATGTCTTCCCCTCCCTGCAGGCTGATGAATCCCTTTCCATCTTCCATAATCCCACTCTGCTTCATTTCCTCTGGAAACCTTCCCAGAATTGAGCACCCTGCTTTCAGAACACACTGTCCTTCCCTCTTCAGTAGTTCTTGCTATTTGGCTTGCTTATCTGCAGGATAAATATTAAAAAGACGTAATAGCTGGTACGGTAGGAATTCTAACTAGTCGTAACTGAGGTTGGCTGTAAGCAACCAGTAGTCACACCAGTGTTCCAAATGAATTTCAACTCTCCTCCCCATCAGACCGTAGCCACTGGACTTTTGTCTGGTTCATCTGTGTGTCCCCAGGGTCTAGCACATGCTAAGCCCTGGACAACTTTTCTGAAAAACTGGAGAACTGTTTCCTCTGAACACAAACTGTTCACTCTGCCTTCCTCACCAGGCTATTATTGGGGTCAATTATCTGTGAAACTGATGGAAAAATATCTAGTGTGGCTGTTGACGTGATTTCTGAATTAGCCATCAGTGCTGCATGTCAATGGAAGCCAGATCAGGCATCTTGGCTGATGGTAAGGACATCCACAAGTAGTACTGCTGTGGGCTGCCTCTCCCCATCATTCCAGCCTGGGACTTGAGCAACATTTCATGGAATGATCACCATCCTAGCAAAGTACAGTTGAAGAGAATCAGAGCCATTTCCCCATCATAAGCTCCTTCCTTATTTTCTTGAAATTCCCAGGGAAGAACTAGAAGAAATCTTGGATAGGATCATCCCAGGAGCCATCCCTGATTAGTTGGTAGTGGCTTCCTGAAAGGATTCCCAGTGAAACAGGATTGACATCAATTAATGATATCTGCCAAGGATAAGGGAGAGGAGTGTGAAGACATGTGTGCTATGGACTTGTCCATTCTCATCTAGTCCTGCTCCTTAAACTAATGTTTGACTGAACTGACATCCTGAGAGAGGTGATCAAGATCATGTCTCACTAGCATTCACATCTCTTGATTTCTGAGCCACGTGTCTTCCCCTAACATCGTCTTTCAGCATGTGAAGTGGAGAAGCTCTTGTGAAGAATCATGTGAAGATTCCAGTGTGGAATCTCTGATCATATTTCCATTCTTCTTAATAATAATTTTTGGTGGAGCTTTGAAATAATATCCAGCATCCTCTTTTTGTTTGTCCTCCTGCCTATCTCTGAAAACAGAGCCTCATGGTGAAAACCATTGCTGGTACCCACTCATGGGTGCACATCTTGAACCTATAGTCCCCATTCAAACCCTTCATCTGCATAGCTGACCCCTCACCTCCTTGTCCCACTATCTCCATTCATAGCTCTGCCTCTCCTTCAGATATCTCCTAATTAAAGGTTTCGCTAACCCAAATGCTGTCATATGAATAGTAGCTTCAGTTAGCAAGTATGTGTTTGGTCCTGAGAATAGAGTAATGAGTGAGATTACTTTTCCTGGACTCAAACACCTACCAGTATACTGGGGAAGACTAGACAATGAACAGATTATGACAATATGATGTGATTCATGCTAATGAGAAACACATGCACAAGAATCTACAGAAACAGGGAGAAGAGGGACCTAATCCAGCCTGAGCATGGGGCATCAGTATATACTGGGTTGGGGAATAGGGACAGGGTGTGAGAGAAGGTTTCTCCAAGGAGTCACGGAAGGCAGAAAGAAGGAAGGAAGGAACGAATGAATGAATGAACAAAGGAAGGAACAAAGGAAGAAGAGAAGGAAAAGAACATGTAGTAGAATACGGGAAAAGATCCCACAGAAGCAAATAACACCATGGCATATTTGGAAAACTAAAGCGTTTAAGGGGGCTAAAGCAGGATGCATGTCAGTGAGGATGTGACCTCACAAAAGCATACATGCTGGGAGGAAACAAGGTTTGATAAAGGAGAAGAGGGAAGCCTGGGAACATGAGCAGAGCCTAACACCCTGACCTCACAGAGAAGATTTTATCCCAAACAGGACCTCAGCCGTCTCAGACACTGCCTAAGAGCCTATTATCTGCCACCCATGTACTAAATATTCCCTGCGCATCAGATCAATTAATCTTCTGAATAAACTTGTGAAGCAAGTAGCTTTTAACTCCATTTTACAAAGGGAAGAATGAATGTCAAAATGAATAAATGATTTGCTTTAAGTCACACAGCTGGTAAATAACAGTCAAAACTAGAAATTGAGCCTTTAATCTTGCCACTCTTTTGCTCTGCACTCCCACATGCCCTTATGGAAATCATGCCCCTGGTTTAAGCCCTCATAGACATCATGCAAAATGAGTCTTTTGACTCTTTAATAGACAAAATGGGGAAAGAGTAAGCCTGGCACAAGAACTAATGGCCCAGGAAGATGAGCAGTTGTTTTCAGTCCTTCCTGCATTCAAAATTTAAAGAACATGCTTTGTGGATCCACTGAGTGCCCACCATTCTCCTAGGTACTAGGGTTATAAGCATGCATGTGAGATAGCTCATGTTCTGATCCTAAGTCACTTAGAGTGGAAGTGTGGAAGGTGCAGGAAAGTATAAGACAGCATGGTCCCTTTCAGGAACCCCAAACTGCCCAGGAGTTTGAGAAGTGCTGACGTTGAGTCTACAGAACCAAAAAGGAGATGATCAAAGCCATATTCCCCATCTTACATGGTCAGGCTTTGGCTGAAGACAGTGGGCTTCGGAAAGTGTCAGCTCTATGTGTAAGCAACAGTCTTCTGGCAGCAGTGTGGACCAGGGAGAGACTGAAGCCAGACAGACAGCTGCCTATTGCACTAGCCTAGGTGAGGGGGACCAACCCTCATCTGAGGCAGGGGGAGAAGTGACAGGCAGGTAAAAAATGAAGAATATATTTATTTTTTTAACTTAAATTCAATTATCCAACGTATAGTAGTACCTCATTGGTTTTTGATACAATGTTCAATGATTCATCAGTTCAGTATAACACCCAGTGCTGATACATTTATTTAGTAGGGAAAATCGTTTTATCTAGTCCTTTCATTTTGCGGGTGAGGAATAATGTCCAGAGTACTCAATACTCCTACACCCACTCCATGTTTACATCACCCATAATCATTTCTCATACCACATGGAGATCCCAACAGAACTAAGTGCCTACTGGGTCTGGAGCCAGGGAGTAAGCAACTTCAAAGACACTCTATCATTTATCCTTCTTGCATGCTCCTTTTCCCTGCCTTGGTCCCAGCCTATGGTTCAGGGTGAGGCCCACAGCAAGTGCTCGATTCACATCAGTACAATTCCAGCTGACCTGGTTGGGGAGAGGGAGAGGGAGAGGGGTGAACTGTTTGTCTTTGTTCCTAGAGTTGAGGACCTAGAAGGAAATGGCCCCCAACCACAGAGTTCACTTATAGCACCTGGGAAAATTGTGCAGGGGACCAAGTTTCCATAGAGCAGACACCTGTCACTAGATGTCATTTGAAGTAGAATGCCATTCAGCATTCTCTTGACAAAGGCCCTTGAAGAGAGCCTTCTGCCTGTGTCATTTCTATTCAGGCTGCCAAGAGTCTTTCTTGATGTCCTTGCAAGTAGCCCCTTTAAAGCTGAAGTCCTGTCATTTTACTGGCAACTTTACACCCTCAAAATGGTTTTTTCTTCCAATGTCTTATCTGTTACATGGAGGCAACAGAACACAGACAGCCACTAGGACAGGGATAGTCTTTTCCATTTTCTGGCACAACAGGAGAGCTGAAGCTTTCAAGGATTAAGACTTTATCACAAAATAAGGTTAAGTGTTGAAATATCTACAACTACTCCCAGGGACAGTTTGGTTCTGTCCAACTCTTAAGAATGTACTCCCTGGCGTGCTGGAGTGGCTCAGTGGGTTAAAGCCTCTGCCTTCAGACCGGGTCATGATCCCAGGGTCCTGGGATCAAGCCCTGCATCAGGCTCTCTGCTCAGCAGGGAGCCTGCTTCCCTTCCTCTCTCTCTGCCTGCCTCTCTGCCTACTTGTGAGCTCTGTCTTTCAAATAAATAAATAAAATATTTTTTTTTTAAATGCACTCCCTATAAGCCAAGGGATGTATCCCTTGGAAAACTCTCATGTATGTAAGATACAAGAATGTTTCTTGCATGTTCTGACAGTAAAAAAAAAAAAAAAAAAAGGTGGAAAAATTTCAACTGCCCATCAGCAGGGGAATAAATTAGAAAGTATGCTATATTAATATAATGGAATACTTTGCAGCCATTAAAAAGGTCTAAAGCAGATATATATGTCAACTAACACAGAATTCAAGAAATATAGGGCTGAAACATAAAGCAAGGTGCAGAATGATTTAGGGTATGACACTCTTTCATAGCTTAAAACAAACCCAATATAATATATCAAGGGTTTGCAAGCTTTTCTGTCAAAGACATATGGTAAATATTTTAGGCTTTATGGGTCATATATGCTAGCTATTGCCTGTTGTGCATTCTTGTTGTTATTTTTTATAACTCTTTAAAATGTAAAAACTATAGGAACTGGCCATGGGCTGAATATCCCCCGTGGGCTCTAATTTGCTCAGTTGATGCTTATATTTGTATGTGAAAGTATAAGATACAATGCATTCACAGAAGATTCATGATAGTACTTACTTCAGAGGAAAGATGAAGCAAACAGGAATGTAATGTTAAACAAAGACTCAGATTTATCTAGAAAGTTTTATTTCTTTGATTAAAAATGTGAACCAAGTATGAAAAAATATCACCATTGGTTCAGTTATGGATAATGGGTGCATCATACTTTGTTCCTTATTCTTCATACCTTTTTACACTTAAAGAATATTCTCCAAGTAAAAGAAAATGCAAGAAAAGGCATCCATTCAAAAGCCATTCATTCAATGTCAGATCTGCTTCTTTGCTCAGACTGAAAATGTTACTCATGAAACTCATTCATTCTTTATTGCATGAAGCACATATTTGCTGAGCAGCTGCTCTGAGTCTAGTGTTCTGACTGATGCTGTAAGAAGTACCAGATTCTGTCAAACATGCAGATGTGGACCTAATCCCCAAGAGGCTTAAAGTTGGGCAAGAGAGAAGCTCAACACAAAAGTAGCACCACGCATAACAAGGAATACTGTTTGCCAAAAGAGATACTCAGGCCATGTGCTATGGGAGCTCACTACTACTTCATGAGAAGCCTGGACTGCCATACCCAAGACATTCAGCCTGGCACTTACAGACAATGGAAAGTCACTAAAGACTTTTGAGCAGGGACATGGTAGGACTAAGAAGATTGTTTATAAAACTGTAGTTTTTTAGATGGAGGAGGGGCAGAGGGATATGGAGAGACAGAGAGTCTTAAGCAGATTCCACACCCAGTGCAGAACCCAACATAGGGCTCCATCTCACGACCCTGAGATTATGACCTGAACCAAAATCAAGAGTCAGATGCTCAACCTACAGAGCCACCAAGGTACCCCATAAAACTGTTTTTAAGCAGGATGTGTGTGAATTAGAGAAAAGGGAAAGGAGAAGCAGAGAGAGAAGCCAGCCATGCAGGGCTTTAGAGAAGGGTAACGCATTGGCTCCCTTTGGGAGGCCACAAGATTCTCTGAACTCCCATCCCCCAAAGTCAATGTCAATTGCTACAGCTGAGTTGGAGGCCCAAAGAGGGGTCACTGCCACCTGGAAAGGAAGAAATGGTGAGAAGAGGATAGTAGGTGCCTAGTGGGAACCCAGGTGCAGTGCATGAGAGGTATGGACACCGGTGGGGGTGGGGTATCTGTGCATAGTGTCTGGGCCCTAGGCTTACCTCACTGCACTCACCATCAAAGCCAGTCTTTAGCTACTGAATAACAATTTGTCTTTTCTTACAGGAACAGGTCCAAGAGAGCATTTCTGGGGACCCAAAAAACACTATAACATGACAGCGGCTCATCAGAGAATGCTGTTTGTGTATCCAAAGCTACACCTGAGTGACCCCTTGGAAAAGGTTCTAACTCCACGTGCTTTGGCCAAGACCCCTGCTCCCTGCAGCTGATGCAGCGTGTGCAGAGCCCTGCAACATGCTCAGGTTTCACCCTTCTGTAAATTAGGCTTTTATTGTTGTCGACAATTTTGTTTCTATGTTTCTTTTTGTCTAGAGACACTAAGTGGCCCCTGTAAGCTGCTCTGATTTATCCAGCCAAGTCATGACAAGTGCAAGAGGGAATCCAGAGAATTGCCAAAATGAGGTATTGCCTCCACCATAAGCCCCACCTCATGGATCTGTTAGGAGGAGATGAGAAAACAAGCATGATAACACTTTATTAACAGCAAAGGAATATCCTCAAAGGTACTGTTCTAAATACTAAATGGCACAGAGGAAAAAAATAAGCCACCCCTTGACTCTGACAAATAGCTAAATTAAATCAACAACAAGTCACGGGGCTGCCTGGATGGCTGAGTCTGAAAAACCAACAAGTCACCAATAGATAGGCAGACAGAAAGATAGACAGATAAACAAGTCACAAATGAGATCAGGTATCTTTAGAAGCCTCCATTCAACTGATTCATCTCTCAGGGCAAAGACAAAAGGTAGATGATCCTGGTAATCTAATCAAATGATCTTTCAGTGTAAGAAAATCTAGTGACAGTCAAAAGTCTAAATGTATATAAGACAAAATTGCTTAAATAATATAGGCCTGGTGTGAAAGGAAGTTTGGGAGAGGAAAGGCAATGAATATCTACCTCCTCTGTGCACACCTAACTAGCAGGAATCAAGGGGTAGGGGGGGCACCACTTATTTGGGTCATTTCGGGGCTGTTGGGTTGTCTGGGCTACAGTCAAGGCCAAAAAGATTGACTGAAATTGTAGATCAGAGACAATGGTCCTAGAGAGAACCAAGGGAAGAGCTGAGAAATTCAAGCAGACACCAAAAGCAAGTACAGTATTAATGAACTCAATTGGAAATGCAAAGTCCAGGGTCCAAAGACAAGTGAACTTGATAAATAATTAGAAGCCAGCAGTAATTCAAGTAATTCAGGATTGGCCTCATTTGACTTTGCTTGCCACCACCCACACAGGGTAAATACCAAGTCATAAAGGGCCAACAGCAAAAATTGAGAGTTTCTAGTACTGTCCAAAGGAAGGGCCTTTTCATAAAAAGGTTAAACATACACCCCCTTTAATAGGTATCTCTCTATTTTAAAGAGGGTTATATCCATGAATATCCAGAACCATTAAGATACCCTAACTGCACTAAGGAAACTCCAAAGTTATTTGTCTTGCTGTTTCAGCAAGAAACAACTTCACCAGGAGACTCAAAGATCATATTCTGTGAGTACCCAGTGTTTTCATTTGTGTCTTCTAATTTATTCAGCCTGGATGCATGTCATGAATAAGCCAAATTTCCAGATGTGGAAACTCAAGGACGAGATCCCAGAGCCAAGAAACAGACCACACATTCATGTGGCCACCTCGGAAGCCAGGGTCCTCAGACAACAACTCTATCAACATTTCACAATACATCTACAAGAACAAGACTTGCCTTTGGGGGAGTTATGTTGAACCAGTGGTTTATTGAAGCTTCATGGAACAATACCAGCTAAAAACAAAACATCACTAGGCTTTAACCTACTCAAGATATCAATGTTTCATTCAGTATCATAAGTTACTGCCAAAGAGGAACCAATAAGGGGCTCCTGGGTGGCTCAGTGGGTTAAAGCCTCTGCCTTCGGCTCAGGTCATGATCCCGGGGTCCTGGGATCAAGCCCCGCATCAGGCTCTCTGCTCCGTGGGGAGCCTGCTTCCTCCTCTCTCTCTCTGCCTGCCTCTCTGCCTACTTGTGATCTCTCTGTCAAAAATAAATAAAATCTTTAAAAAAAAAAAAAAAAGAGGAACCAATCAAGACATTTGCAAGTTCAAGTGGAAGAGTAATTAAGTCCCTCTCAAGAAGTTGAAGAACTAATGTGGAAACCACTAACGTCTGTTTAAACTTCCTCTGATATTGTTTGGGAAGTCACAGAAACTTTGGATTAAAAACAAACAAATGCAGGAACACCCAAATCTGTCATAACACAATGAGAGTGAAAATGAATGCAGAACTACTATCTAATTCTTGGGACTTTTCAGGAGTTGAGAATAAGGGGAGGTCTAGAAATGAAGGACTTTAAAGCCAAGCAAAACTCCAATCAACCAATAGTCCATCTGAATGATCATGGGCTACGTTCTTGGCCTCTCTGTGCTTTAGTCTCTTCAAATGCAAGACAAACTAATACTGCTTACATTTCTTCATTGAGTGGTCAGTAAAACTCTTGAAATTACAGGTGTTAAAAATGCTCTAATTTTCTTTGACTAAAGTAAAAGTTCACTTGTTAACTTGATGTCCAGTATGCCAAAGACTGGTAAGATCTCACAAATTCCATGGACTGGCCGGCTGGCATGGCTCAGAATTGGCATGTTCCATTAAACAATTTAATGAAATCTTTATGCAAATTTTGACATAATATAATATAGCAAAACTCTTCTTTCCATTCCATGACATTAGCCAATATATCTTAAGGTGATTATAATGCCCAATCTGCTAACTAATTAGAGAATAATTAGTCAACTTGTATATTTATGAATGTTTCCAGTTTCTTAATTGCAGGCTTGTAGAGTCATGGGAAATATCTGTGCCTATCAACAGGCTAAAAAATACCAGAACATTGGATTACAAAGCAGTAATATTAAAGACTGGATAATAATAATCCTTCATGTCTTAATAGCATGTCAAAATATACATATAGCCTTTCTATCTATATTAGCTTATTTGATTTTCACATCTCCTGGGATAAGCATATTGGGACTTTTTTTTAACCTGGCATGTGGTATGCCTTCAAGAAGAGTTGACTGAATGAATCTAATGAATGAATATTAAGCATCCAATAAATGTTGGGAAGATGCATGGAAAGATGAATAGATGGATAGATAGATGAATATAATTTACTCAAGAGAAAAAGTTATATAGCTTGGTCTACTCGAACCATCTTCACTACCCAATTTGATGACTACCCTCTTTGCAAAGAAATACTGAATTGTATAGCCACTACATATACCACAATTCTTTGGTCTCAATAAACTGATGGGATAATGTGAATGCATTTCTATACCCATTTCCCCATAATAATATTCACAGAAAATTTTAAGCTAGAATACTTTGTTCATCTTTTCCCCAATATTTCTGGAAATATGAGAAATGCACAGCATGCACTTTTATCCAACATCACATAATTAATTTTTAACACAAAACAATACTAAAATGGTGGCTGATATTGGAAAGCAAAACACTTACTTTTCTCCTTGATTTTACCAATTTCCTGTGAGGATATCGTGGTTGTACTACAATGATTGAACACACAGAAAATCTCTTATTTTGGTCTTTCTTGATGTCACAGGTCTCCTTGCTGCTCAGATTAGGATGGATTTCTGAGGGACCTACTTCCCACTCACCTGAAATGCATCACCTTCTTTTTTTTTTTTATTAAATTGGCCAACATATAGTACATCATACACTTCATACACTACATACATCATACACTACATAGTGTAGTGTTCAACAATCAACAATCTATCAGTGGTGTATAACACCCAGTGCTCATCACATCATGTATACACCAGCTGCCTCTATTGAGTTCAAGCTGTCTCTTTATGGTGAAACTGACTTGGGAACAGGGACTTCCTTTTCCTTTCTTCAGTGGTGGTGGCAGGTTGTTTTTTTTTTTCTTTTTAGTTTTCCAGAATTCATTGTTTATGCACCACACCCAGTGTTCCACACCCAGTGTTCCATGCAATACATGCCCTCCATAATACCTACCACCAGGCTCACCCAACATTCCATCCCCCTCCCCTCCAAAACCCTCAGTTTGTTTCTCAGAGTCCACAGTCCCTCATGGTTTGTCTCCCCTTCCAATTTCCCCCAACTCCCTTCTCCTCTCCATCTCCCATGTCCTCCCAGTTATTCCTTATGCTCCACAAATAAGCAAAACCATATGATAATTGACTTATTTCACTCAGCATAATCTCTTCCACTCCCGTCCATGTTGCTACAAAAGTCAGGTATTCATCTTTTCTGATGGAGGCATAATGCTCCATAGTATATATGGACCATATCTTCTTTACCCAGTTGTCCATTGAAGGGTATCTTGGCTCTTTCCACAGTTTGGTGACTGTGGTCACTGCTGGTATGATCACTGGGGTACAGATGGCCCTTCTTTTCACTACATCTGTATCTTTGGGGTAAATACCCAATAGTCCAATTGCAGGGTCATAGGGAAGCTCTATTTTTAATTTCTTAAGTAATCTACACACTGTTTTCCAAAGTGGCTGCACCAACTTGCATTCCTACCAACAGTGTTAGAGGGTCCCCCTTTCTCCACATCCTCTCCAATACATGTTGTTTACTGTCTTGTTAGTTTTGGCCATTCTATCAGGTGCAAGGTGGTATCTCAATGTGGTTTTGATTTGAATCTCGCTGATGGCTAGTGATGATGAACATTTTTTCATGTGTCTGTTAGTCATTTGTATGTCTTCTTTGGAGAAGTGTCTGCTCATGTCTTCTGCCCATTTTTGATGTGATTATCTGTTTTGTGTGTGTTGAGTTTGAGGAGTTCTTTATAGATCTTGCATATCAGCCCTTTGTCTATAATGTTATTTGCGAATATCTTCTCCCATTCGTGGGTTGCCTGTTTTGTTGACTGTCTCCTTTGCTGGGCAGAAGGTTTTGATCTTAGTGAAGTCCCAAAAGTTCATTTTTACTTTTGTTTCCTTTGCCTTTGGAGACATATCTTGAAAGAAATTGCTGTGGCTGATGTCAAAGAGGTTACTGCCTATGATCTCCTCTAGGATTCTGATGGATGCCTGCCTCACGTTGAGGTCTTTTACGAGTTTATCTTTGTGTATGGTGTGGGAGAATAGTCAAGTTTCATTCTTCTACAATTTTCCCAGCACCATTTATTGAAGAGACTGTCTTTTTTCCACTGTATGTTTTTTCCTGCTTTCTCAAAGATTAATTGACCATAAAGTGGAAGGTCCATATCTAGGCTCTCTATTCTGTTCCACTGGTCTATGTGTCTGTTTTTGTGCTAGTACCATGCTGTCTTGGTGATCACAGCTTTGTAGTAAAGCTTGAAATCAGGCAACGTGATGCTGCCAGTTTTGTTTTTCTTTTTCAACATTTCCTTAGCAATTCGGGATCTCTTCTGGTTCCATACAAATTTTAGTATTGTTTGCTCCAGCTCTTTGAGAAATACCAGTGGAATTTTGATCAGAATGGAATTGAAAGTATAGATTGCTTTAGGCAGTATAGACATTTTAACAATGTTTATTCTTCCGATCCATAAGCATGGAATGGTCTTCCATCTTTTTGTGTCTTCTTCAATTTCTTTCATGAGTATTCTGTAGTTCCTTGAGGACAGATCCTTTACCTCTTTGGTTAGGTTTATTCCCAGTATCTTATGGTTCTTGGTGCTATAGTAAATGGAACTGATTCTCTAATTTCCCTCTCTGTATTTTCATTGTTAGTGTATAAGAAAGCAATTGATTTTGTATGCTGCCACATTACTGAATTGCTGTATGACTCCATCACCAAACTACTAGAGCTCATACAGCAATTCAGTAAGGTGGTGGCAATCTTTTATTTTTCCTTTTGCCTGGAATTTTGCTTCTCTACCTCTTTTCTGTCAAGTAGATTATTTATCTCAGTGACCACCTTCATTCCTGGAGAATCCAGACTTCTCTCCCAATAAAGCAATGGTCCTCACTCACTCCTGGATGCATTTGACAAGCCCCTGAAGTGCTCCTTAAAATGCCAGGGCATAACATACACCCAAGGACTCAAATCAAATTGATCCAGAATGGAGCCTGGGGATCCATGCTAAACCACACACACTCAGATGATTCTAATGGGTGGCCAAGGTTAAGCACCACTACTATAATGGAGAGCAGCCCACAGTGCACAGGCCCAAATATTCTAAGAACTGTAGTAATAACAAATAATTGTCCTTGCTTAACTGAGCAAAATAAAAGCCATACGTATAACCTATGGCATCAGTCAGCAATGTATAAGCCATGCAACAGGAAAAAATAAGCCCCCAAATATCTCAGTGGCTTACAACAATAAAGGTTTATTTCTCACCCAAATTGTATGGCCTTCACAGGTGAACTGTGGCTCTGATGTTTGCCTTCTTCATTCTAGGACAAACCTTGAAGGTGCATCCTCTACCTAGGACTTGATGGTCTAGAAGCATAGAGAATAGGATATAGCAGAACCTCACCCAGGGCTGGTCTGTGCTCCCTATCATGTTTCATTGGCCAAAGTAAAGCTAGGTCCAGCCTAGGGAATAAGAAAAGGCAGTACTCTCACAAGAAAACTTTAGACACTGAAGCCATAATAACAACTTGACAAAGTACAAGGACTGAATGAACATTTGGTTATTCAAGAGAAAATGGATCTCTGCACTTCTGAAGGCCAAAGCTGAGGGGAAGGTTGAGGAGTAAACTTCTCTGCATCCATCATAGCTTCACAAAGAATAGTCACTCAATTCCTATTTCATGATGAATTTTGCAAGAAATGTCAAACAGCTGAGGTTGTTCCAAGAGCTAAGTAAGTGAAGCCCAGGCAAAGCAGAAATTTGTTCTCTCCCTTCCTTAGGCTTTTAGAAGGTGGAAGCTCTGCAGGGTTACAGGCAGATTTCAATGTGTCCATTTCTTCATGTATGCTGCTTAAATGGAGCACCAGCATTCTTGCCGCAGGTGACATGTATGACAGAACAAAGAACATGAACAAGATGAAAACTTTGGGAAGCTGACCCTACAAAATGAAAGAAGCACGTTTGCTGCTCCATTATCCTTCTGAAGGGAGAATCCGTAGGGTTCGCACAACACAGGGCTGGAACAGGGCATGGCACCCAGCTAGCCATCTGCTCCTGTACAGCCTGAGGAAAGCCATGGTACCTCTTTAAGCCTCAGTTACCCCATCTGGGAAAGTCATCCACTTTACTGGATTAATAAAAATACTCACAAGAAGTGCAAAATATGTGTGAGTCTTCTCGATGGCAGCAATTCACTATTGCTGTTTTTGTTGACCCTCCCAATCCTGTAAGGTAGGAAGGGTAGATATTATGTTATGTGCAGTTTACAAAAGAAGGCACTGAAGCTTTAAGAGGAAAAGCAATTCACCCAAGATCACATGTCTCTGCACTCTTTGCAAAAGGAATAAAATGACCCCTCTCTATCATCTGTTGTTGAAGTAACTATGTTTGTTTTAAATTTTCTTACTTTTGCAAGGCTAAGTGCTCATGATAAAATATTAAGTGGAACAAAGCAAAAAAATGGGATATGCATTATAATTTTAACATTTATGCATGTAATATACATCTATCTACTGAGTAAAATAATTAAACATGTAATATACATCTATCTACTGAGTAAAATAATTCATTTAAAACACTTCGTAGAGTTCCCAGCACATTACAGGCACTAAATAAACCAGCCTGTATCCTTATCACTGTTATTGTAACTATAAATACATAGAAAAAGACTGAAAGGAAATATCCGTGGTAACAAGTTCATACTGATTATTTCTCCAGAGAGATTAGCGGTAATTATTTTTTATGCTTTTCAGCATTTTCCAATATTTTAATAATGTGTATTTCTTTTATAATAAAAATATATGCATATGTGTTATATAACATATAAATTACCAAATTATTCCTATAAAACTTGGAATGAGCACAGGTAAGATGAAGCATATATATTTCATATATATTTTACATTTCATTTCAGGGTAAGAAATGTCAATGTAAGGAACTGCTGAGAAGGCAGGAGTACCCAACTTCGGTAAGGAGCCGACAGCAGCTGCGTGGCTACTGGCAGGGAATTTATAGAAGGAAAGTCCGAGCTGATAACCCTGAGACCGTATGATCTCATGAATTATATTTAGACTTCAGGGTATTTACACTTCAGAGAAGGGTCAGTTTCATAATTTGCAGGCCCCAGCATAAAATAAAAATGTGGGTCCTTGTCCAAAAAATAATAGGAATTTCAAGAGAGGGAGAGCAGAGTGTTAAACCAAGTGCAGGACCCTTCTAAGAGCAGGACAGTGAATGACCATATAGGTCGTATGCCCCGGAAGCTGAAGTTGATGCAGAGTCCACAGAGTGCAAGGCTTGTTTACTCAAGATAATTTGACAGGCCAGTTGTCTTCTAAATGTGGATTAAGAGGAAAAATTCAGCATTTCAGGAGGACTTAAAGAATCTAAAGCATATCCTAACCATCAAAAATTCTTTTCTATAATCTCCTTTACACTACAAAGCAAATCAAAGAAGTTACCTTCTGAGGGAGGCTTTAGGTAAAAAATGGTGAATAGACTGCAGACATTTATCACTTATATTCCACATAAAATCCAGCCAGAATGAAAGCAAAGGAATGACAAGAATACAGGACAAATCGATCAAGAGAGGAAACAATAGGGTATCAGCAATTTCGGCTACATTCTGGAAAGTAAAAGGAGGTAGAGAACTAGTATCTGACTCAGCAAGTTAGAGCAAGTTACAACCTAAAGGTCTATAGATGAAAATACCACCAAGTGACCCCGTTTGACCCACAGAATTTCTGAGCCTCAGCACTTAGGAGCACCAGAAATGATGGAAGGCCAGAGCAGCTGGGTGCCGGTCTAAAGACAGTAATACCAGTGGGAGGACAGGGAAGAGTGGGTGGAACCTACACACCCTCTTTCTCATGCCCAGGAAGACCAGAGATTTATAACTGAACCAAAGAGGATCACTCTGGATTCAGGACCATCAGGTGCAGCCCAGACTGGTTAAGCTGATTTCAAGTTAAAGTCTAAATACTGACCTATAAGACTTTTACAGAATACCTGGAAAGAAAGCATAGAATATATACTGGCCCCTTGAGAGAAGAACAACCTGCCACTGAAAATGGACACTCAGAAAATGATGAAGGGCTCTTAGGAATTAATAACATCACAGTCAAAATAAATAATTCAGTAGGAGACCATAAAATAAAACCAAATGAATGTATAGGCCAAAAGGACAAAAAATAAGAAATGGGAGAATTTTTTTTTTTTTAAATAGAGGCTATCTGAGAAAGTTCAGCACTCCATGAAAACGAGTTCCAGAAAGAAAAAAGAGAAAATTGTGCAGAGGGAATGCTTTGAAACACAAGAAAACTCCCTGAAACTGAAGAACATGAGAATCTAGAGAAAAAAAGACAAATCACATAATGAAGGTCGGGAATTAGAAAGCACTGAATTTCTCTATAACTATACTATAAAATAGAAGATAGTGGAGAAATGATCAAAATTCTGTTTTTAACAGATCTGTACTGCAGACATTCAAGCTCTCAGTCAAGTATGAGAGAAAAGCAAAGATATTTTCACATATTCAAGGTCTCAAAAATGTGACTCTCCAAACATCTATTTCTAGAAAGTTACTTGAGGATGCACTTCAGCTAAACTTTACAAGACTGCAAAAAGAGAAAAATGTGAGACCTCACAAGGGAGAAGAATAAAAAGAAACCTAAGGAAGGAGGACTGTAGCCTAAAAAGAAATCATCCAAATTCCACTGCAAAGGCAGAAGTCTTTGGGGGATAGATCTTGAGAAAATCTTTCAAAAATTGATTGTTTGAGCTTAATAGTAGACCTAGAGAAGAGATGTTCTAGCCTTCAGAAAAAAAATAAACACATGTCAAGACGTGTATGTCTTAGTAAGACCATAGGAGAACCAAGCAACATGAGGAAATACCACAAAACCAGAGAGTTACTGACTAGGGAAACAGGAAAAGTCATATAAAGGAATAGACAAGATTATTCTGTGCTATCTGACTTAGCAGTGAACACTATTTGCAGAGTGATCAGTGGTGGAAACATACATTACCTAGGAAAAGGGAGATGGTAGAAAGAAGTAGAAGTGTTCAGTCCTCAACCACCAGAAAGCATTTGAGAAGTAGAAGGTTATTGTTAAAATTTTTATTTGACCTCTATTACATATACGCATTACTACGAGAAAAATTAAAATGGAGACATTAAATATAAATAATTAAAAACAAATGTCGTTCTAATACTCGGGGTATGCTAATTTCCATAACAAACAACCTCCAAATTTTGGTGATTTTAACACAAGTGAGGGTTTCCTTCTCATTCAAGTCACAGCTCCCTGGAGTCTGACCAGTGTTCTGCAACCTCCAATGCTCCAGGAAACCAAGATTCTCCCTCCTCTTGGTGACTCAATCTTTAACTTTAAAATATACACCCTCAAGCCTGCCGTTGAATGGAAAGAGAACAAAATAGAATCGTTCAGGGCGTTAGTGACCAGGCTGGAAGCAGTGGGCATCACCTCTACTCTGAATCTGCCCCATGATCCTAATCCACCTCAACAAGGCTAGGATGTGCAACCTTTCTCCATGCTCAAGGTTTGATGAGCACTCCATACTTTGCTTGGGCATTTCAAAAAAAATAAACTAAAATGCTGTTTAGGAATGCATTAAGGCAGTGGTTCTCAGTCAAGAGGTGATCTTGCCCTCCAGGCACAACAGACATAGTAGGCTGTGTCTGGAGACATTTTGGTTGTCACAACACAGGGGCTAGACCAGCATCTACTGGATAAAGGCCAGGGCTGCTGCTAAACCTGCCAAATGTGCAAAATAGTCCCTCCCCCTGCAACAAAGAACTATTTGGGCCAAAATGTCAAAAGTGCTGAGACTGAGAATTCCTGCTCTAGACCCCCTGTTCTGGGGATTTCTGATAAATGGAGATTAAGACCACCAGGAGCCAAGAGTTAAATAAGAGTCAGAAGCTTCTCCTCTTGGCTCCTCTGTGTGATCTTGTCTCAGTCATCAACACTCTGACACTCACTTTCCTCCTTGTCCAGTCATCTTCATGCTTCTTTGAAGGGTCTCTTGTAGATGTCTGGAGGCTATAAAAAAAAAAGGCAAGAATTCATTAACGCTGTAGTTTCAGGGGTCGTAACTAAAAAAAAAAAATGTCTTTAATGGAAAATTCATCAACAATGATTATTCAGTGATGATACTAAATAACAGAGGCACTGAAAACAAATGCTCAACAGTAAGCAAACAGATCCAGCTAATATATGATTACCACAACCACATTTCTCAGATTTTCTTGGGCTATCTCATAACACATGCCAATCCTTTATGTCATTCACATGTCCCAAAAATTCCATTAGTTCAGTTTACAAGCTAACATCCCAAATGGCCTTTTGTACCAGACATACCCTAGAAGTCTTTTATCAAACCTAGGTCTGTATTTTTAGTTCAAGGAGGATCAATTGTAGATGGGGGAAGATATATGCTTCCTTTGTTTATTTTACTCCTGATTTCAAATAGAGTTAATGGTTTGGAGTCGGTTGTTTAATAATAATTATTTGTTGGTTGCATAGCTGAATGAATATAAGAAGAAACACACAAATATGCTAAAATTTAATTCAGCCAGACTGTGAGATCTGAAAAGAACCCTACATCTTTTTCTTTGTATATTTGTGATGACTAGTGTATAAATGACACTCAAAAATTCTGAATTAACTAAGATAATTACTAAAATTAATTTCTTGAGCAAAATTTATGCTAGACGTAATTTGTGATAAATATAGGGAGGTATTTATGAGATCATTTAATGAGAAGCATAGGAGAAAGTATAGATTTCTCCAGGAGAGAAAATGCATCAAACAATATTTAAGCACTTGAAGCACTTAAGAGGACAATGCACAAGCAAACATACAATTTATCATAGTCCCGTCACTCACCCCGTCAAGCGGGGGTGCTGTGGTTTTCACAAAGGGATGTGATTCAAGCTGTCTATGGTCATCCAGAAAGTTGCGTGGAAGAGGCAGGCCCCGGGCAAGGGCTCATAAGATTTGGAGAGACTATGGAGAGGTGCAGGGATTTAAGGGAGCCAAGCCCGAAGTTAGGGGTATAATGGGATCAAACACTGAAGTATCATTGCATTATTATAAGTCTATAATTCTCAGACAGACCGAAGAAACCATATTCTATTTTTTAATAAAACATTTCAAACAGAGAGAAAAAGCATAAATAAAACACTTAGGAATCTTATATCCCAGATATAATATATATTTGAACATTTTCTATATTTCCTTCAGAATCGTAGTATAAAGAACCAAAACAGGACACACACAGTTGAAACCCATGTCTCTTCCAACTCCAAGCTGACGAGCCTTCCACTTTCCAGGTAAGTACCTTATAAGGTTAGTGTCTACCTTCAAGTCTGTGTTTGTATACTTTCACAACAGTTGCACATATTCAGAAATAAGATGTGTAGAACTTTTTCCAGTTAAAAAAATGATTAATGGCGTCATACTGATCATATCCTTCTGCAACTTGTGTTCTCTGATCAATGTCATATTCCCAGATTTTCATATTGATATATGTCATTCTAATTCATCCATTTATGGAGCTCCCTGGTATTCATTCCACAAATATGCTACAAATGCTTTAGTCATTCTTTTGATAATGAGTATGAAGGTTATTTCCAAGTTTTGTTAGTTTGTTGTCTTCTGCTTTAACAAATAATGTTGCCAGGAACATTCCTGTATATATATGACAGTTATGGGTGGTAAATTCTTAAAAGTATAATTGATGATTTATAAAATATGCATATCCTCAAAGTTATGAGATACTGAGAAATTATAATTCAAAATGGCAGTGCTAATGAATATTCTCACCAGCAAGTCTGAATTTATGTTTGCTTCACATGTTTGTCAATACTATCAGACATTGTAATTTAGCCTATGGAATGGGTTCAAAATCTCATTTTTCCCTACTGGGATTAATTTTTTCATGTCTGTATTGGCTAGTCCAGTTTCCTCTTCTGCAAATCAATGGACCACATTCTCCAGTGCTCTTTTATTGATCTTCCTTTTTCTTGTAGTTCTTTATATTGGACACAAATCTTTTCTTATTTGTAGGGTAGATAACTTGACAGAATTTGTTGCCTTTTTAAAAGTACTTTCTTAAATATTTCATCTATTTATTTGAGAGAGAAAGAGCATGAGCAGAGGTGAGAGGTCAGAGAGAGGGAGAAGCAGACTCCCCACTGAGCATGGAGCCTGACATGGCGCCCCCGATCACAGGACCCTAAGATCCTTGACCTGAGCCAAAGTCAGACATTTAACAGACTAAGCCACCCAGTTTTATTTAAAGTAAGTTTATTACTTGGGATATTTTTTAACTTTCTATTATTTAATCATAATTTTCCCAGTCAAAACAAATCTAATTCTCAGAAATGTTGTTAGGAGAAAGGCATAGAACAAAAGCGGAAGTAATGACCTTTGCTGCAGATACCTAACAAGCTATCTCAGTCAGTTTCCCTAGGAGAGAGCTGGAGATGAACATTTTTGAAGTAATAATTGATTGGGGGAGTTCTCCCAGGATATACAGAGGGAAAAGTCAGGCAAAGATGTGATTTTGGGGCGCCTGGGTGGCTCAGTGGATTAAGGCCTCTGCCTTCGGCTCAGGTCATGATCTCAGGGTCCTGGAATCGAGCCCCGCCTTGGGCTCTCTGCTCTGTGAGGAGCCTGCTTCCCTTCCTCTCTCTTTGCCTGCCTCTCTGCCTACTTGTGATCTCTGTCTGTCAAATAAATAAATAAAATCTTAAAAAAAAAAAAAAGATGTGATTTTGGTGGAGATATAGCCTCTGCCTGATCCCATGGAGCAGTCTGAAGTATGAATGACATAACAGAGTTCTCCCACCTTAGAGCAAGAAGTGTTCTGAGCACCCAATCAGTTAGTCATTAGCTGCAGGCTACTGCTCGCCTTCTCCAAACCCAGGAAGAGCGAATAGCATCCTAGAAATTTCCAGACAAGGCAGTTCCCATCAGCAGAGCACAAAAGGATGCAGTCACAAAGCATTAGTAGCCGAAAGTCACAAGAGCTAAAGGGTGGGAACCCGCCCACCCCATAAAGTGGAGCCCTGCAGGACACCAAATAGGACCTACTACACATGAGCTAAATCACTTAATGTCACTCCAACCATGCAGCACAAGAAGTGTCATCTGCAATTTAGGTCAATGTGAACAGAGGTTGAGATGTGCCGACACACTTACTCCAGGACCACACTAATAATCAAAGAATCCCAAAATTCAGACCTACTTGTTTCTGACTCCAGAGTTTGGACCTTATATAATTTGCCATGGCAGCTTCTCTATGGAAGTTTCCATTCAGGACCTTCATCGGTTAATAACAGACTAAGCCAGGGAAGCTTTATTTCTGCCTAATGGTGGTTGCAGTGGCCTTCAATTGTCACCAGGGAAGGAAATGCAGCGTGAACAGATTGCCTGAGTTGAGGCGGGGCGGGAGGGGGGTGGCGCAGAATGCACCACCAGGCTCACTTTCTTTGTGCACCCCATTTGCACCCCACTGCAGTGTCTTTCCCTTGAAAGTGGCAAAGGATCTCATCTCCCTGCAAACAGGTTAGGTACCTGAAGGAAATCTAGGCTTGCTATAAGAAAATAAGTTGTGAAGAAACAGAGTCTCGCTACTTGGTGTTTGGGAAATCCTCTGCTTTCCTATGTGACTTTTTTTTCTAGTGTCATAAAGACATGGCTAGGGGAAAATAGCACCTGTACTCCTTATAAATTAAAGGTCAACGGAGCTGAGGGTTTAGCCCTGTCACCTTGCTACAAATCGAAATTGTCACGGAACTTTGAACATGTATTGTTACAGGGGAAGGTCTTCACGGTTCAGCAAGAAACTGTTCATCTTTGTGCTTGATATGATGAAGATTCAAAGGGGCCTCACTATGCATGCCACTACGAATGCCACTCCCTGCTCTCCGCCAGGCTCACATGTGTTCTCTCGCTTACCAGAGCAAATGATCTAGGAGCATTCAGTGTTTGCTGTCAGCTGCTTTCTCTCATGACAATTTACTCATGAGCCAGCCTGCCATTTGTAAAAGCGAGAGACAAAAGATTTGCCAGATGGTTTGGGGATCCGAGAGTAGGAAATATTTCTACACAATATGTTCTGTTGGGTTACCGATGACACAGGGTACCAAAGCAAGGGAACTGAGATGTGAGGACTTGCAGGGTTGCAAAGAATCCCATTTGTTCACTACAAACAATGTCCCCCAAACCAACGATGAGGACCACAAGAGTCTGAACTACCCTTCCTTTTCTAAACTACACTTTGGTCCCTGTCTACCAAAAGAGAGGCCATGGAAGCCACGTGGTATTTATAAAGGGGGGGAGAGCATTCCATCGTACCCACATGCTGCAGCAATCAGTCTTCAGCACTCCAATTAAATACTGTAAAGTTAAGTGGTAATAAAATTAAAATGGAGTCACAAAATGGAAAGGAATCTCAAACCAGGTGCAATTACACTCATTTTTATATCAGTCTCTTAAATTTTAATGCTTTTTATGGGCCCCTGAATAAATGAATTATACAAGATTCATAACTTTTGAAATGAATTTCAGCTTTCTCCAAAATTCCCTAGTTTCATAGAGAAGGTACAGTGGACAATGTAATTAAAGAATGGAGTTGAAAAGCCTATCCGTAGCTATAACACTGAAGAAACCTCTATGTAGAAAATGTTGCACGTTAGAGCAGATCCATAAAAATCCAGGCTGAGGAAGAAGATGTTGGATGAAATTTGACACAGCAGTTTTCTGACACCCTCAGGAACACCTCTGCCTACAGGAATTCCCATCACTAGGTCCCCGTGCTCTCCACTGAGGACCACATATGTTAAGTAATTCTTTATAATGCATATGGTTCCTGCTGATCAAGACTCCTTCGTATTTTCAACCAACTTACACCTGCTGTCATAGGGGAAATAAATTCTTTACATCTTCATTCACTTATTCTTTTGTTCCTTCATTCTGCCCTGGGCTGAGAGTGTGGGCTCTGCACACTGGCATCAAGTTACTTAGCCTCTCTGTGCTTTAGTTTCTTCATTTATAAAAGGCAGTCATGAATACACTAATTAATATGAATTCTGTACTCATAAGATTATTGTGAAGGTTAAATACATGAATCAACATCAATCTATGCAGACAAGGTCTGCTACATAATGATCACACAAGGTAAGCCATCATTATTATTCATTCATTCAACAAATATTTTTTGAGCCTCCACGACGAGTCAGACGCAGCCCTAGGTATAGAGTCCTAAGAATGACCCAAGGAAGCCCTGTCTCTGACCTCAGGGGGCTCACTGGGGTCCCAGCCCTCTTTCCTATTCCCATCCCTCAGAGATGCTAGAGAACAGGAAAGCAAGGGACTAATATTTTACGGACAAGTGTGGTATCAAGTAAACCGGCAGGGCAGAGTCTATGCATGTGTTACTATTAGTAATAGTAGACCTAATCATTATACTACTTTCTCCTTAATAAGCACTTAAAGAAGAGTATGTGACAATATTTACTTTTTATTTTAATTAGATCAGTGCTACTTTCATGAGAGTTATTTTTTGTCTTTATATTTTTACCCTTTCTCTCCTCAAATTTGGTATCCCAGTTTTTCTGTCTATCTAATCCATATTTATTTCTATACATCTGGCAAAAAGTTATTTGAGGCAGCTTACAAAAAAAGGCAGTCAGGCCAAAAACTTTCAAATAAGGCCAGCCCCCCACACACGCACGCATACACATACATACACACACAAAAAAAGTAGAAGTGAAGAGGAAAAACTGTATCCAGAGAGTCAATTAAGAAATATACAATAGCTACGTTCAATACTTGGTTCTGATAGCTCTACAAGCTAGGGAAAACAAAGAAAAAAATGATGAGTCAGATGACTCATTATCCAAATGAATACCCGTACTGTCATTGCGGGAAGCAATCTCTCCTCTGTTGTTATTTTATAGCCCTCAACTCAGATTAACTTACTAGGTGGTATTCATAGAAGAGGTTTGGGATAGCAAAGCAAATGATGTCCTCTACTCTACTCCATTAAGGGGCATTCCCCAAATATCCACATCGGTATCTCCCCTATTGCTCCATCAAATCAATCTACCAGGGTTCTGATGGACATGAAGCAGGTAACCTGGTTTTTTGTGGGTTTTTAAATTTATTTATTTAATTTTTGGGGGGTAACCTGGATTTTTAAAAAGACTTTTTTGCCTAGAAAATTTTGAGAAAAGAAGTGTGAATCAATCCCTTAAATTTACCTTCCCCAATATCAACATCTTAGCTATATTTATAACAGGAGCAGGTTGTGATCAAAGCAAGACTGGTAATGCACGCGAAAATTCAAAGTGCTTCTCTTCATTGTGTTATGTTAGTCACCATACAGTGTCCAAAAAAAAAAAAAAAAAACAAACAAACCCACCAGGTAAACATGTCTCAAATAATAAAAAATAAATAAATAATAAAATAAAGTGCTTCTCTTCAGTGTGATCATTTTTAAATTTTTCTCGTTTTTATTTTTTTTAATTTTATTTCTTTTCAGTGTTCCAGAATTCATTGTTTATGCACCAGTGCTCCATGCAATATGTGCCCTCAACAATACTCAGTGCAATCCTTTTAAGAACAATGATCTAATCTCCATAGCCCAAGTGCACAAAGGGCAAAGTGAAGGTGTAAATGAGTAACATTTACATCCAACCCTGGTTTAAGAAGGCTGCTCACATCATCTTTCATTCAATCATCCCTATGTGTTTTTTTTCCATCTTTTCTGTTGATATAATTATTATCAGTCCACTGCAAGTGAGGAACACAGAGCAGAGGGAATTTAAGGAACATGCCCAGCACCATACACCTCATATATGGCAGAGCTAGGGTTTGAATCTTGCACTCAGATTCTAAAACTGATATTTTTTCCTACTCTCAAATGTTTCCCAGGATTTTATGGTGAACATTAAAAAAAAAAAAAACAAGTTTACGACCACAGCCTTAGTGTGACTGCATCAGTACAGAGGTGAGCACGGGCCTGGACTTCAAGTTACGAGATCTTGAACTTAGTAGTTATTCTCTCTGAACATCATGTTATTTATCAAGAAGGTGGAAAAAATAATAAGTCTTCAATGATGTCTTGAAGGTCAGAAATCATGTAGAAAATGCCTGGAATTTGGGAGATACCCAACCAATGGGAGCAAGTACAGTTATGACTTAAGATCACTCATGGTCCACTCTGTAGAAGGAGACATTACTGTTCTCAGAGAGTAGCGAGGGATCTACTTCATGATGCAAAGACACGTGAAAAGGTGTGTAAAACATCCTGGATGAAGAGAAAGGAAGGAGTGGGAATGGAAGAAAGCAGACATTTGCTGAACATCGAATATGATGCTAAAAGATCTACTGATACATCCCAGTTAGCCATCCCAGCAACTTGATACTCAAAATACTATGCTTTGGGAGTGGGGGGGCAGAAAAGTATATTAAAGCTTAGAGAAATTAATCAGTTTGTTCACATTTACCATATGGTGATTGGCAGACCTGAGATTTGAGTTCAGGTCCCTCGATCCCACACGCATTGCTCCAAACCACCCTATCTGACATCTCAGTTAATCAGGAAATAAGCTCCCAGGTGTGTCAGTGTATTTTTCCACCTCCCGCTAGTATCGCCAGCGATCCTGGAGAATCAGATTTTCCCCCCATCTCTGTCACTAACTAGAGATGCGGCCACAGCCTCCTCCCCCATTTCTGAAATGAAGCAGTGAGACTACAGGATTGCTAAGGCCCTTTCAGCTTTCACATTTTATGATGATTCTTTCCCCCCAAAGAACTCTGCTGGCAATACAGAGTGAAGACACAGCACATATGTATGAAAGTTGCTCCGTTTATATTAAATTCCACATTCCTGCAGGGATATGTAATGTCTGTTGCCCTTCGGTGGACTCTATACTCCAGTGTTTGTTTACGATCATTGGAGCATGAACAGCTATTTTTAAACCTGGCTTTTCATGTAAGAAGGTTAAAACTCAAACTGAATTTGATTTGTTGGAGAATTCAAATCCTCAGGATTATGGCAGGAAAAAAGAGAAATGTAAGTCACTTTAATTACCCTTTGACTGTCCTCCCTGCACATGCACCGCCCCCCGCCCCCCCCCATAATTCCACTAACAAAGACGCTATTGGTTGAGCTGACTGTATCCAGGGCAGAAAAGTCTTTACATTGGCAACTGATGACCAAAGGTCTTGGGGGACTATTTACTTTATATTTTTGGTCAAAACAACAGGATGTTATGTTTAGGAGGCAGCTGGCTTGGGAGGCAGCAAATCTAGGGATTTGCACAGCTGAGTAAAGTGAAACATATAGTAGTATTCTTCAACTGAGTATTTTATCTTCACTCTCTCCTTTCAAGAATACAGGTTTTGAAGTCAGACAAATGTCTATTCACCACATCCTAGGAGAATGACCCAGTAGAGAATATGGCACATAGTAGGAATAGAACACATATGCCTTCATTCTCTCTTCTGTTACTACCATGGGTTTTGTTCTGCTTTGGTTTTAATTTGGGACCATCTGCAGACTTCAGCAGAGAACATAAGGTCCCTGAGAGCTGGGACTGCTTGCCTGCCTCTCTTGGTTGTCTCCCTATCACTACAGCCTGGAAGAGTATCTCACTTATAGTGGCTTCAATAAATATTGGATAACTTACTGATGGTTTACATTCCTGGAGCACTTTATAGAAAAATTAGAGAAGTATGTTACCAAGCTGTTGCATAAGATGAAGAGTGACTGCTAATGAGCATGGAGTTTCTTTTGGAGGTTGAAAATGTCCTAAAATTGTACTGGTGGCTACACAAATCCATTAATATACTAAAATTCAATGAGTTATATACTTTAAATATGTGAACTATATGGTATGTGAATTATTTATCTCTGTAAAGCTATTTTTTAAAGATTGTATTTATTTATTTGACAGAGAGAGATCACAAGTAGGCAGAGGCAGGTGGCTCCCTGCTGAGCAGAGAGCCTGATGCAGGGCTTGATCCCAGGACCCTGAGATCATGAGCTGAGCTGAAAGCAGAAGCTTAACCCACTGAGCCACCCAGGCACCCCAAAGCGATTTTTAAGGGACTTTTTTTTAAGTAGGCTCCACACACAGCATGGAGCCCAAAGCAGGGCTTGAGCTCATGGTTGTGAGCTCAAGACCTGAGCCGAGATCAAGAGTCTGACGCTTAACCCACTGAGCCACCCAGGCATCCCTAAGAGACTTTTTAACCCCCCCAAAACTGTACACACTCATGACCATCCATATTTAGATGAGTTGACACCAGTAATCTGAATAAACTGTGGAGCAGCTGGTAGCCAAACAAACTGGGAAAAATGGGTCAAGAAGGAGAAGAAATATAGCAACCCATTCAGGAAAGAGATACCCCTACAGTTCTGCCCTAACGAAGACATGTTCTTTCCCTCGCTACACTTAGACTCTTCTCAAGATGAGCCTTATAAAGATAACAAACACAGGTGGAACAGCCAGCCAGGAGTCAGAATTTCAAGCCTGTTCATTATATACTAACTCATTCCAAACAGTAACATGACAAGCTGTCAGATGAAAATCTCTTGGCTCCCAAGATGGCTCCCGAACTCATGAGTTTTCAGGATTGCCAGGAATTCTTGAGTCCTGATTATCTGATCAACTCTTTCATATCAGAAATCACATACTTTGCATAAGGCACACACTCTCCAGGCATATTTTTAAATGATTCATTCATATTCATTTACTGTCTAGTATTCACCAGACACCAGGCTAAGTGCTGGAAATTGAAAGATAAAACTTAGGACTGAGAATTAACACTCACTGAGCATGCCCCATGCTTCACAGGATTGACCTAGTCCATTACTCTAAAAACTGTTTAAGGCAAAGACTAGTATCATCATAAACCCTGTTAAACAGATAAGAAAACTGACACCCAGGAAAGTTGAGTAACTTGCTTAAGGTCACACCACAAGGAAGTGAAGGATCTGATTCTGTGTCGAGGCGAGCTGTTTCCAAAGCCTGGGCTGCAAACCTGTATTCTTGCTGCTTCCCACATTGAAGCTGGGACATGCTCAAGCAGGGAGCAAATACCTACATACAATACAACATGCTGAGTGCCCTGTGTTAGGGAGGAACAATGTATAGTCAGGGGGAACATAGAGCTCACATAGTTACTAAACCTCGAAATTTTAGAGCTGAACGCAACACGAGATCATTTTCCCCAACTCTTCTGTCTTTCAGATGAGGAAAATGGGGTCTGGAGAGAAGTGAGGACTTGCTCAGTGTCTCCCAGCTTGTATTAGTTATTGAACTTGATCTCCCACCTCTTAAGTTCCAATACAATACTCATTCATTCATTTATTCAAAAGCATTTGTGCCAGGCACTGTGCTATTTTCACTACATCCTATTGCATGTACCAATTATAAAGCTGAGAAATTATTTTAAGCAACATTAAAAAGCAGATATAATTTCATATTTAATCATGCAAAGATCATATTGTCTGATGACAATTTTGCAAATTCATCAAATCACTCTTATGAGGCATTGGAATGGGGAAAAGAGTGACAAAAAGAGAGAAGGGGGTGATTTACTACATGTTGGGCTGATTTATCCCCACTATTTCAAGTAGTTTTCCAGATAATCCTACTGGATGTCTGGATATTGCCATTTTTTTAAATGATGAAACAGGCTCCAAAAAAAAAAAAAAAATCTAAATAGTTTTCCACAAAGTTACAAGTCAACTAAGCTGGTGGGAAGGAAAAAAAAAAAATCTCAATCTGAGCCCTGCTTTTACTAACTGAAAAGCCCAAATTCTTTTCTCTCCCATTCTGACTTCCAAGCTCAATAACTAGGTTACTCAAGTCTCTCAATAGTATGGATTCTTTACATTAATCATTAGATAAATTATAGTTAGGTTTAGAGTTCCATAAAGGCAGTAAGGTGGCTGAAATGACCTTTCTTCCTTCCAGTCCTACTTGTCCATGAATATAAAATGTCATCTTCAAATTCTCTATTTAACTTCCCCCCCTCTCTCTCATTTTTTCTTAAACACACAACTTTAAAATGTCTTCTTTAGCACAGTCAGCTGCCATGCAGACTTGAAAGCAGATGACCTGGCCAAGAGATCTTATCAACTGATTTTTAATGAAGGTTTCTTTCCTGAATGCCAAGTATAGGAGGTGAGTCGAAAATGGGCATTTCCAAATGTTAAAGAAAGCCACAGACATCCTAAGGCACTTAGATTTCTCAATCAGCCCTTTCTTTGTCCATGCCAAAGGTTACCCTGAGAAGGTGCCTGATGACAGACATTATTTTGCAGTGGCTGAAGGTTTTCTGTGGTCACATATTTTCTTTTTCTCTCTTCCAAAGATTTTTCTTAAGTCAGTGGTCAATAGTTCTGCTCATATCATATACAAAGGTGGTGAACTTATATTCTGTTCATAATATTTTGAACAACAATGTTCCTATTAAAAGTGGAAGTTTATTTTTTATTTTTTGGTTTACTTCTGTTATCATTTAGCTCAGTGGTTCCCTAGCTTGCCTGCACATTGGAATCACTGGAGAGCTTCAGAGAGTATCACTACCTGGGTCTCACTCCCACAGATTGTGACTGAAATAGTCTGAGGATGGCCTGGGCTTTAGAATTTTTTGAAGATACCCAGGTGATTCTAATCCGCAGACAAATCTGGGAACACTAGACTCATCATTGATTATGTAACCAAGTCCAGGGGCAGGATGATCTAACCTTCTCTCCCCAAACCAAACTTGCTCCTTTCATAGCACCCTAAAGCTCAAGACAGGAAAGGAAGGCAAGTCAATAAGCCTTTAACTGAGCTGACCACCACTGGGTGTCTAGCATAACTGATGGATCTTTTTGGGCTATGCTGAGAGGCTATATGAACAACTATATCCCAGCACAGTGAATGGTTGGGAAAAGAATCTGTCCTCCAGTCTTCCATTCCATAGAACCTCAGGTTCAAATAAGAACTGAGAAGCAGGAAGCTAGAGGGATTCAGGTGGGACACAAGATGAGGTGCTATTGGGTTGTGCCCTGTGATGCTGGTAGGAACCCACAAAGAACTGGTGGTCACCACAAGTGTGGCTTGCTTACATTCATGACCAAATATCCTGAAACAGGCAGAGCTGAGAAAGTCTCAAGTGGTCCTTTTAGAGGGATCTAGCGCTGGCAAGAAAGTCTGGCTAAGCGAAGCAGTGAATATCGGAGCAACTGATTGGTGAGCAATTGCAATTATGTGGGGTAATTGTTAACATTACAGTAGTGAGGGCCACTTTTCTTTCAGGCTCCTATTTCAGACCTAAGACACGGGGGCCACTATTGGGTGGTTAGTTTTTCTTTTCTCTCTCTGCCATTCATTGCATCTATCCAGGCGGGTATTTGAACTCAGGGATCTTCTTGGGGCCTGGCCTCAGCCCTCTGGACACAAATGAATGCTCCAGTCTCCGTATTTGAACTTAGCGTGTGACTGGAGGTATGCAAGTAAGAGCAAGAGGTGCCAGACTGGCCTCGATTCTAGGTCACCTACTTCATTCCAGTTTTGGCCAGAGGACTTCTACTGAGGACAATCAAGTCCTTATCCAACTGTACACAGTAAGATTTCAATTTCTGTTTGTTCCTTAGGGAGAATCCTGTGGGTGAAATGCTGATTGGTTGGCATGATTTGGAAACAGGTCACTGACCATAATAGGACTGGAATCTCACCCTTAAATTGTACTGCAAACATGTGATAGAATCTACTATGTTTCTAGGGACTGTGCTGGTTGTCAGTGACTTAATAAGAGCCAGGCCAAGTTCTTGCCTTTAATGAAATTAGAAAATGTTGGAGAAGACAGACATGTAAACAGATAATCAAAATATGAAGCTGGCTTGTTCTGCCTGAAAAGAGCATTAGGTTTTGTGAAAGCACAGAAAGGGTTTTTCATTTTCCTGGGAGAGTCACAGATAGTATCAGAGATTCAACATTTGAAGTGAATTGTGAGAGATATGTTCAAATAACAGCTGTTATTTGTAGGACATTCTAGAAAATATAAAGTACTCCTATATCCATCCTTTTAGAATATAAAAGCAAGGATTTATTTATCTTATTCACCACTGCATTCCCAAAATATCCTGGAAACACTGAATCCATTATCAATTTTGATCCCCATAGCCTCCCATGCTTGGGAGGAGGTAGGAGGAACATATTCCAGAGAGAGAAAATAAATGCACAGAGACAGCAAATTTATAGTCCACGACATCATGGAATTCTGACCTGTAGACATTACAAGAAAAGAAACTCAGTAAGCTTCGCTAATGGCTATGTCGGACACACCAAGGGAAAAGGCAGGAGTCGGCCCTACATAATACCTCGTAGTGTGGCACTTAGTACCTTAGCAAATTCACCATAGCTCAGAGTCTGGTCTACATCTTTGTAGGTTTATTTTTTTTAAAGCCTCCATCACTCAAAGCTATTCATTAACCTTGCTTGTGAGACTGCTAGAATGACAACTGATTAATTTGGAATGAGAAACTGCCATCACAGAAATCATAATATTCACCTTTTCATGACCAGCCTGTCCTACCTTTGCCAATTTAGTAAATTACAGTTACAAATAATTGTCATGGTGACCAGAACACTCATGTCATAAGACTATCTTCTCCCTGTATTAGAGCAAAAATTATCTGCAGATAGCTTACCACGGAATCACATGTAAAAGAGTTAGGTTCTGCTTAACAGAACTCAATTATAATAGCCTAATACATCCCCCTCTCTGTTGGGACAGTTGTACCAGTAGAATCAGACTACACAACATTATCTGCCACTTTACCAATGGCCCCACAGAAGAAACCAGAATAATCAGAGACCATTAGCCAAACTGGACAGTGTTTCTTCTTTGTTTCCCCCTGTCATTCAAACATGCTGCCATCAACTCCCCCAAGGCTGGTGATCATTATGGTTTTTTTTAAGGTAACAGTAACAACATTCTTTGAGAGCCTAATATGGGCTAAACATAAGTATCTTCTTATTTAATCTTCACAATTAAGTGAGATAGTTTTTATAGACACAGACTCAGATTAAGTCTGTGTCTCCAGTGAATATGGCATTAGATGCCAAGGTGAAGATTCTATCTGAGTCATTTTAAGTTCATTTGAGATTTCCATTGGAAGTCCACTTCCATCATCCATTTGAGGAGAGAAAACATGCATGCCTGACCAGATCACTGAAAAAACCTTAGAAAGCTGGACTGAATGGGTCGGACAGTACATGCTGCAGGAATTCTGAGAAGAATGACATCACTGTGGGCCCAGGGAGCCAAAAGATTGGGAGGGGGTGATTTTGAGTTGGGAAACATTTCCGGTCCTCAAGTGTTAGAACATAAAAGGCAAATACACAGGGTATATAAGCCACACTTCCCTCTTCCCACAACCACAGCGGAAGTGTTTTGCACTGATCCCAGATACAACCTCAGTATCTTTCAAAACAGCAGTCCACACACAGCAGAACACAACCATTAGCCTTCAGTCGCATGTGGCATACAAAACAGAGGGTGTATTAGCCAACTCCGGGTTGGAGGCTGAATCTACAAGACACTAACAGGGTTCAATGATTCGGTCTCTGGTGGAAAAATAAATGGCAAATTATAAGTGTGTGTGTGAGTAAGCTATCCAGAGATAGTCAAATAATCACAAAATCAATATGTGATGATCTTTGAACAAAAGAAGGAATCTTTTCAGACTCACCACTTTATGGTAGGTGGTCCACCCTTAATTAAAGTTGACATTAGAGGATCAAGAGTTTTAGACAGTATTGTTAGTGAATGAGATCTGCAAAAATTCATTTACCGTTCTTAAAAAAAAAAAAATTTAGTGCTTGATTCAGCCTCCAGAAAAACAAGCAAATCCTAAGCAAAATATAAAGGAGACATTCTTGCTAAATCATGTCCCTACCATACCATCAATCCCGAAAGAAGAAAGGAAGTCCAACAGAGGAACTAAGCCAGCTCATTTGACCCACTGGATGCCTCAACTCTGAACCCCAGGAAGGAGAAGAGCTTAGCCTCATTTAGCCCTTCCGTTTTGGGGTTTGAGAAACCCAATGGAGTCATGACTCTTATTTGTTCATTCATTCAATATCCAACAAAAACACATGACTTTATCTTGTGAATATATTCATTCACACATTTAGCAATTTAGTAATTCATTAGCAAGCATTTGCCAAGAGCCTACTTTCTGCTGGCAACTAGGGATTTCAAGAGAAAGAAAACATAATTTCCACCCTCAGGGAGCTCACTGTACTGTTGAGCAGATGATGACTAGACAAATTATTTCAATATAGTGTCAAACAAAAGCATGCAAAATGCGCAGCAGGGGGCACAATGAAAGAGCCCTCAGCTCTATGATTGGCCGAGGTGCTTTCTGTATGCAGGATATTTTTCAAGGTATCCAAGCTTCTCCAAACCATGAAAAATTGTATTACCATGTTCCTGGCAGAAATCCCATGTCGTCCAGTTTTATAAGGATTCTTGAGTCTACATCACATCTCTCCCCCCAGTTAAGTCAATTTGGCCCTACTTTACCCCACTGTGGCTAGCTCTGCTCTGCCTCAAGATCACTGAACAGGACTGACTTAGGAAAGGAGGAAATTAAAAACTCAGATTAAAGAAGAGGCAAGATAGCATTATTTATATGCATTATTACTATGTACCTGGAAAACCGAAAAGAATCAACCGAACAGGTCTTGGAGTCAGCAGGAAAACACACTAAGATCGCTGAAGAGCTTTCTATTGTACAAACCACCACCAGACAGAAAATATATTGTAAGAGAGTCTCCTTTAAAATATAGTAATAAATTAACAAAATGTCAAGATTTACATGACAAAACTTTTGGTGGGCCAAAGTTTAAAGCGGTGCCTCAGGGACACTCTCAGTGAGAAGAAGGGACTTCTAAGAATCTTAACAGCATTGATCCACAAAACCCCAGGTAGGAAGGGCCTGGCTCAAACACATATGGGTATGATCTTTGTCAAAATAATAAAATAAAATAAATAAAATAAAATAACATATATAAAAGAGTTGCCCCTCCTGGGACTGAATGGGACAGGGATCATTTAAGAAGAAAACAGAACCTTTTATGGGAACAAACGCAGTTGAGGAAACTAGTCCAGCAGCAAACACAGGATCATTCTTATGGAAAGGAAGCATTGTTGTTATGCAACAGTAAATACCCCAAACAGAGTGCAGAGAAGTATTATTCAAGGATGCTGACTTCATTACTGTTTGTGGTAACAAAAGACTGAAACAAGCCTTTTTTTCACTAGCTAAGGGCATTCGTTAAATAAACTGCAATACACAGGTACAGTGGAATCCTAGGTGGCTTTAACAAGACATTTTTTATCCACATACCCTAATATGGAAAGATCTCTGTGATCATAGAAGTATTACTTTACGATTTTATTTTCAACTTTATACATGGTGCAGGTGGCCGGCCCTCGGACATGGGCTCTATGGCGACGGGGTACTGTCTCTTTTTCTCCCCTGCTCTGTCCCCCGCACTCAGCAACATGCCTGGAGCGCAGAAGATGGTGTAGTTAATTATACCTTCAATGAATGAATTCATTTCAAATGCTTCATAACCATCTGGCATCTAGTAAGTTTTTAATAAATATTAGCCAGGACTGTTGTTCCTCAGAGAAACTCAGCCTTATAAAACTGACAAAGGAGATACTACCCCATGAACTGTCACACAAGTCAGAGAAAGTTATTTTCAAAACCTGTGCTGCAATGTTGCCTGGCATAGGTTCAGTGAACTTCCTCACTCGGGAAGCTCTTTCCTGGAATATAGCTCTATTAAAAGATTACCCAGTCAGCATTACTGCTGACACCCCATTTCCTCTCTCTGTCCATTCTTGATGCCTTTTTTAGTTGTCAGGCCTTGCTGACTTCTTGTTTCCCAACCATTTGTCACCATTCAGATGTTCCTCCTCCATTACAAAGAGTGACCAGAACAGTTACACCACTGGCCTCCTGCCCTTCCTGCCAGCCCTGCAGCAGAGAAAGATTACAGTGTCTTCCCCTCTAGGACACTATCAGAGAATGGCCTGGGCCCAAAGAAATTGCTCAGGCACTACTCTGGAATGGGTAGAGAGGGTGGTTCCTTATTAAGTCGGAGGCATGAATCTGACATTGTACTGTGAATGCCACACATTACAGAATTTATACCTCACAATGATCTGTAAAGCAGACACTGGGTAACTGTCCTCTATTTCCAGATGCAGAACTGGAGGCCCAGAGAGTTCCAAGTAAGGGCAGTACTTGAATCCCAGGCCCCATCACTCCAAAGTTCATGCTTTAAACCTGCACAGAATTTCTTCAATGATCTCAACTTCACTCCAAACGCTTCCCCAGGGCTGATTATAATACCTAGCATTCCCTTCCTGGACAGGGCTGGAAGGGAGAAGGGACATAGTATAAATAAGAAGCAGTGGGTATAACTTGTAACTCTGTGACACAGAAAAACCAGTAGACTCCTTAGGACAGTTTCCTGGGGTATATGGGCTACGAGTCTGATTCTGCTCATCTGAGATCTATGAATCTTGACTGTCACTCTTGGCTTGGATCTTGTCAGCTCTACGGTAGCAAAAGAGGCAGTTTCCTACATCTCTGGTGGAAACTTAAACCAGTACAAACTCTTTGGGAATGCAATAATGTAGACTATGTTAAGAATCATATATTATGCACACCTATCAACATAATTATTCTAATCACCATAGAAATCACGTCAAAATACGCAAAAAGCTTCCATTATCCATTCATTCAATAAATATTACTTAAACATCTTTTGAGACAGATGTATTCTAGAGCACTAGGGAAGTGAAGCTAGCAAGAGACCAGAACCCTGTGCTCATGGAAATTATATATTATATATAATAATACTAACTATTGATAAGTGCTAAAAAGAAAATGAGTCAGAGAAAAAGGATAATGAATGGATTGCCCAGGGCAGGCTCATCAAAGCAGGTGATAATCTAACAAAGACTTGAGTGGAATGAGGGAACAGAGAGCTCCCAAGCAATGGAGCAGAGGGTTCCAGCCTAAGGAACATTAAGTGGAAAGCCCCTGAGGCAGAAGCCAAGCTAGCTGCCTTTGAGAAACAAGAAGACAGGGTGGAACCGGAGGGGCAATCAAGGCAGAGGTGAGCCCACTTCCCAAAAATATTTAATCATTTGTCACAGGGTATAATTGTAAACTACATAAATGCCTAATCCATGCCTGGGTAAGTAAATTGCTATATATCTACTTTGTAGACAGACAAAGGTGCCCCTAGAGTTAGCCCAAGGTGTGAAGGTGTGAATCCTGATTCTGCCCCTTTTACCTGTGTGACCCTGGAAATTTACATAGTTTATCCATTCCAGTTGATAAAGACAATCATGAGCCCTCATGATAAAAGTAAAAGTAAAATGTAAATGAGACAATGTAAAAGTAAATGTAGGTAAAAGTAAATGAGACAATGCAAGAGAAGTATTCTTCACTGTTCCTGACAAACTTTGATGTGATAAAAAATGGTGGCAGTGTTGATAATGATCAACACTATTTTATTTTATTTTATTTTTTGATCAACACTATTTTAATAGAGGAGAAAATTTTTAACCCGTGACTCTATGAAACCAGCAAAAGGTTGTATTATGCATGAATAAATTCTCACTCTGAAATGGGAAATATATGCCATTTATTATCTTTTAATCTAAACATACCTGTAAATGACATACCACAGGCCATATATGAGACATACTAGTATTATTTCACTAATAGAAGACTGATATGAACATCAATTAGGTAAGAATAGAAGATCTATCTTCATCTAAAGTTGGGTCAAATTTTTCTTCTCTTGTTTTCTGCAGATCAATCTCTGGGTATCAGACTTGACTTATCCCAAAGAAGTTCAGGATGGATTGTCAGTTTTGCATCAAGATTTTATGTTCAATTTCTACCAGATACCACCTAATTTAAGTCCTCACCAACTGATTCTTACAGAAGTTTTATTTCTCCAATGTGCTCAGGAAATTTTACAAATAAATTGCCTTTCAATTAGCACCATTTTTGGCTGCAGAAAAGGTGATTATCTCTTCGTTTAACTCTTCAGTGCTCATGATAAAGTAGATTATACAAGTTAAATCACCCTGGTACACAGGTTATTTCAATGTAATCTAGTAAAACAATGTCAGATTTAGAATCCAAAGACTTTAGCTCAAATTTTGATTATGCCATTTACTAAAATCTTCCTTAAATTGGACCGTGGGTATCTTAGAGAGAAGGGAACGCTGCCTAATCTATGCTGAGCACAGAAATCTGCTCTACCGGAAAGAGCACAAACCTGAGAATCCAGAACGATCTCTACCCTAACCTGGCCCCTTACATGAAGATCTTGGGCAATTCCCTCTGAGCCTTAATAAAGGAATGATATCTAGCACAGTGCTACTGGAAGGGTAAAAGATAGGGTATGAAAACAGTCTAGAACAGGGTAAGTACTGTTAAAGGGTGTAATTTTCTTAGTAGAGAATTAAATCTTCTCAGTATTCTTTTCAATGAGTTAACCCTGCTTTAGCATATTTACATAAACTGAAACCAAAGGCGAAAAACTATGGTGCCAGGGGGCATTAAGATACATCATACATATTCAAAATGTATTAATTAATTTCTTACTGTGTAACAGCACTGCATCTGGGTGAGAACTCTTAATTTTGTTCAAGGCACACATCATGCCATTTGATGTGGATCTGTCCCACCTCATATCCAGGGCTTCAGATGAAAACCCACAATGGCATGGTGGGTATATTTGTCAGCTACTCATACAATAATGCTAAACAACAAACAGCTCCAAAACAGAGAAGTGCAATATCCAGGCTTATTGAGAGACAATTCCTCAATGGGCTTTTGTGTTTCTGCTTATCTGGCAAGCAAAGGTACTGACTGCCTTTTTTCCAGACTTTCTTCTCAAGGATGTTTGTAGAATGAACAGACTTGGATATAGAGCAGTATCTCCCTCAGGAGTAAAGGGTGGCCATGCTCACAGTCTAGCATGACATCAATAATAACTGCCTTCAGAACAAATGGGAAGACACGCTCACTGCCTAATATAAAAAATGTGAATTCCTTAAGCTCAGGGATCCTCTCCTGTAGCATAACCCACTATATATGTAGGCATCACCCTGTGGATACAGGGTGTGATACACCCAACCCTCTGTGTATCACCCTGTGGAAAATGAGGTATGTGGAGCCGACACAGAAAAATGCTGATTCTCTGATTATTGCTATCATTCTGAGTAATTAAGTCTTCTGTCTCTGACCTAGGAGCCTCATGTCTTCTGTCAGCATCCCTGAAACTGCAGCAGGTTAACTTGTTAGCTTGCAATCATGTTAAAGTCTCAGTTTTCACACATTTTTTGAGAGACTTTATTTCTCACTCATGGATCTGTAGGCAGACTTATTTAGATTCAAATGAGATTGGTTGAGCTGATCTACGCTGAGTTTGGTCCGTGTGAGTTTTCTATGTGTCTCCTCATTGCCCTTGAACTGAAAGCTACCTGGAATGTGTTCCTCTCGTAGTAGGAAGAAGATGTGAAGGCAGATATATCTAAGGCCCTCACTGCTTCTCGTTCATCCGTATTCCACTGACCGAAGCGAGCTACCTGGCTGAGACTAGTGGACAGGATGGGAATGCATATCCCACCTGATCCACTAGGAAACCCTTTAAGCACACGTGGCAGAAAGGTGTGGACCACTGGAAAATGAAAGGCTATCAGACACCCAAAAGTCTACAAGAAGAAAACAGGCTTAAGGGACTACTGAGCAGCAACACATGCCACTCTCATAGAAGAGGAAAGATGGGGGCAGTGGTGTGCCCAGAGACAGAGCCACAAGCCCCAGAGGATTATTCCTAGGCCTTGACATCATGGAATTTGCCAGGCTGAATTCTGCAATTGCCTGGGCATGATGCTTTCTTTTTTCCTCCCTTTTAGGATAGGAATGTCTATAACCATTATCCTACCCTGTCCCATCATTGTCTTTACCAATAACTTGGTTTCCAGTTTTGTATTTAGGCAAAGAAGAATTCTTCCCCAGAATGAAGCAAAAGACACATTGCAGATATGATTCAGTTAAGGAATTTGAGATGGGGAGAATATCCTGAATGACCAGGTGAACCTTAAAAGGGTGATCACATTATAACGGTCCTTAAAAGGTAGAAGAGGGAGTCAGAGAAAAGATGGTCGCCGTCAGAGAGAGGATGAGATGCAAAGGAAGCAGAGATCATGTGAAGATGTTCTGCTGCACCTTGGACCATACATCAAAGGACCGCAAACCAAAGCATGCAGGCAGCCTCTGGATGCTGGAAAAGGCAAGGAAACAGATTCTCCCCTAGGTTCTCCAGAAGAATGCAATCTTGTCAACACTTCACTTTTTGTCCAGACTTCTGATCTCCAGAACTATAATAAATGTGTGTTGTTTGAAGCTACTAATTGTGTGAACTTGTCACAGCACCAGTAGTATTTTAATGCAGTTCCAGAGCCCTAGCTCTATACCCCCCACTTCCATCTCTAGGCACATTTGTCCTAGCATCTCAATACTGATCTCCTCTCACACCAAGCCTCACGAATCACATCAGAGGTGTGTACATTGATCCTCAGATACTCACCCCAAAAAGCCCTCAGAGCAAACAGACTGACTCCAGAACAAGTGTCCTGGTATCAGTCACATTTGCATGATGAGACATATCCTTCTGGGATAGGTGGAGGGAGTAAAACCATAACTGAGAAGGAACCTACAGGCATCTCTTAGGTTCAAACTGCAATGTCATCAGAAAGGGTCCTCCGTTCTTCTCAGAGATAGGACAATGTGGTCCATCAATGAAGTACCAGTTTGAGACAAGATCACAGAACAGAGAAACTGAGAAACAAGCAGATGGGAAGAAAGGAGTCCATCAAGGGCCTAAAAGCACTGTCCCAGCTTTTAGAAATTAGAACGTAATTGTACTTGAAAAATAAAATTTGTTTCCTTGTAACTTTATTTCATGTATGTATTTTTGAAGTTATTTCAGAGAAAAAAATTCTACACTATATGCTGGGGTAAAGTATTTATAGTAATATGACTAACAAAGTATTCATAGTCTCACTACATAAAAAGCAGGTTGAAATCAATAAGAAAACACCAAGGCCTCAATAGTGAAATAGACATAAATAAAAAGTTCACAAAATTTCATATAAAATAATGGCAGTTGGTCAATATAATAATTTTTTTTTAAATTTTTGTTATCTGGGGAACCTGAATGACTCAGTTGATTAAATGTCTGCCTTCAGCTCAGGTCATGATGAAAGGATCAAGCCCCACATCAGACTCCCTGTTCAGTGGAGAGCTTGCTTCTCTCTCTCCTCCCAGCTCATGCTGTCTTTATCTCTGTCTCTCTCTCTCTGTCAAATAAATAAATAAAATCATTTTTTTAAAGATTTTATTTACTTATTTGACAGAGAGAGATCACAAGTAGGCAGAGAGGCAGATGGGGGGGGGGGGAAACAGGCTCCCTGCTGAGCAGAGAGCCTAATGCAGGCTCGATCCCAGGACCCTGAGACCATGACCTGAGCTGAAGGTAGAGGTTAACCCACTGAGCCACCCAGGCACCACTATAAATAAAATCTTAAAAAAATTTTTTTTGTTATCAGGGAAATACTAGTTAAAATAGGAAAAATACTTTTTTTGCCTATTAAATTAGCTAAGAAGGAGGTACAACAGACATACACTGCTATTCAGAGTAAAGTATTAATAAAATAGCTAATATTTATTGAGTACTAACTAAATCTTAGGAGCTGCCTAAGTGCTTTACATATACTATCTCACTTTCATCTCATATTGACCCTATGATATAGTTACTATTTTTTTAAAGATTTTATTTATTTATTTGACAGACAGAGATCACAAGTAGGCAGAGAGGCAGGCAGAGAGAGAGGAAGGGAAGCAGGCTCCCTGCTGAGCAGAGAGCCCAATGCGGGGCTCGATCCCAGGACCCTGATATCATGACCTGATCCCATGAGCCACCCAAGTGCCCCATAGCTACTATTTTAAACGTCACTTTAAGATGAAGGGAAAAAAATACCTAAGGGCTAAAAATATTCAATAATTTACTTAGGGTGACACAGATGTAAGATGTCCAACAGTATTTGGGGGCAATTTGAAAATATGTATCAGAAGCTTGAAAATTTAAATGCCATTTGATCAATTAATCCTAATTTTAATAATTATTCTGTACAGACATAAACTGTAGGAAACACTACTTGCACAGAAATGTTTACTAAGGAGTAATTTACAGGTAAATGTTTGGAAATAAAGTATTTAAAATAGTTAAGTAAATTGTATAATAGTCAATAAAATTTTATTCCATCTTTAAAAATGTGACTAATGAAGAGTTTTTAATAAGATGAGAAAATACTTGTACTATAAATGGGGAAGAAAAAATTAATACAAATTATATCTACATTATACTGAGCATGTATACCAGCCACTTTTATATAAAAGTGTAAGATTTTTATTTTGCAATTTTATATGCAATTTTATATGAAACGTGTAAGATTTAATTATGTGTTTGTGTCTATAGACCCATAATTCTCAATTCGCTCCATGAGAAAGAGAGAAAGGAATTAAAACTCTGAGAAAGTAAAGAAATTATCAATGCAGAACCATTAGTATGAGCCTAAACCTAAGTCTATCTGACTCTAGGTCCAAACTCTCTCCACTACCGGAAATTTTAAAAATCTATGACTAAAAAACAGAGTGGATAAGCGCTAACCCAAACTTAACAATGGGGTCCATAAATACTGAATTATGGGCAGGATGGCTTTAGCTTGTTTATTTATTAAGGTGTGAAATAAAAGAGAAAAAAACCACATGGTCCTCTCAATTGATACAGAAAAAGCATTTGACAAGATACAGCATCCATTCCTGATTAAAACGACTAAAGTATATGGAAAGAGGGAACATTCCTCAACTTCATAAAATCTATCTATGAAAAACCCACAGCAAATATCATCCTCAATGGAGAAAAGCAGACAGCCATCCCTTTGAGATCAGGAACACGACAAGGATGCCCACTCTCACCACTCTTGTTCAACATAGTATTAGAAGTCCTAGCAATAGCGTTCAGACAACAAAGAGAAATCAAAGGTATTCAAATCAGCAATGAAGAAGTCAAACTCTCTCTCTTCGCAGATGACATGATACTTTATATGGAAAACCCAAAAGACTCCACCCCCAAACTACTAGAACTCATACAGCAATTCAGGAATGTGGCAGGATACAAAATCAATGTACAGAAATCAGTTGCTTTCTTATACACTAACAATGAAAATACAGAAAGGGAAATTAGAGAATCGATTCCATTTACTATAGCACCAAGAACCATAAGATACTGGGAATAAACCTAACCAAAGAGGTAAAGGATCTGTACTCGAGGAACTACAGAACACTCATGAAAGAAACTGAAGAAGACACAAATAGATGGAAGACCATTCCATGCTCATGGATCGGAAGAATAAACATTGTTAAGATGCCTATACTACCTAGAGCAATCTATACTTTTAATGCCATTCCCATCAAAATTCCACCAGTATTTTTCAAAGAGCTGGAGCAAATGATCCTAAAATTTGTATGGAATCAGAAGAGACCCCGAATCGCTAAGGAAATGTTGAAAAAGAAAAACAAAACTGGGGGCATCACATTGCTTGGTTTTAAGCTTTACTACAAAGCTGTGATCACCAAGACAGTATGGTACTGGCACAAAAACAGACACATAGGCCAGTGGAACAGAGTAGAGAGCCCAGATATGGACCCTCTACTCTATGGTCAAATAATTTTCGACAAAGCAGGAAAAGATATACAGTGGAAAAAAGATAGTATCTTCAATAAACGGTGCTGGGAAAATTGGACAGCTATATGTAGAAGAATGAAACTCGACCATTCTCTTACACCATACACAAAGATAAACTCAAAATGGAAAAAAGACCTCAACGTAAGGCAGGAACCCATCAGAATCCTAGAGGAGAACATAGGCAGTAACGTCTTCGACACAGGCCAGGTGTGAAATATTCCAAACGGCGCCGTGGACACACCACTTGATTTTTATCATGTAATCTTATGCTATATTTGTTACTTATATTTTAAAATAAATTTAAATTTTAGCTGTACCCTTCTATAACTTTTTCCCACTCAGTATTGCATTTCTGAAATTTACCCATGTTGATGTATACACCTCTATTTTATTTAACTGCTGCATAGTGATCCATTTGTATCACAATTTATGTATTCATTCCTCCATTCATGCACAGTAAGTTTTCTTTTATTTTATCTCATTCATATTCCTTTCACAAATATATAAGGTTTTCCCTTGGGTGTATATATAGAAATGGAATTGTTGGGTTATAAAGTATAAACACCCTCAACTTACTCGACAGCATATTTTTCCTCTATCTGTACTAGTGAGAATACACTAACTGCCAAAATGAGCCACCTCAGAATTAGTGACTTAACACATAATACGTTCTCCTTCTTCTGCTTATTGTCTTTTTCTCAAAAAAGAATATAACTACCCCTCAGCATCTGTTTTTTAAATACTTTATTTGACAGAATGCAAGAGAGCACAAGTGGCTGAGGGAGAAGGAGAAGCAGGCTCCCTGCTGAACAGGAAGCCCGATGCTCAATGCTCCATCCCAGGATCCTGGGATAAACGACCTGAGCCACCCAGGTGGCCCTGCCCTTCAGCATCTTATGTCAAGTGGCCAGCAGGAACTGACTGGCATTCCGAATCCCAAGGGAGTACAAGTCTCCAAGAGAGAAACCATGACAGGCCATCCCAAGTCGAGCATCCAGCACTGATCCAGTCAGCTACAGCAGCAAGAGTGCATTTGCAGTTCACCATGGACTATTGTGGACCCCCTCTTTTACGGGGGGCTGGGAACAGGCAGTTCTCAGAGCATGGAAGCTGCAGCTACAAAGGAAGTCAACCCTCAAAGAGCATACATAGAAATCCTCTCTGTCCCCACCGCTGCCAAATGTTACCAGCTTTCTCTTGTGTGTGTTTTCCAGAGCTACAAATGTAGAAATCCTTCACTTAGAGATTCTGCTTCTTGGTTATTATTTCATAAGTACTTTTCAGACTTTGTTGGGATCATGAATTGCAACAAAGATCATTGAGTTTTAGATCTTGAGAAGAGAGGGAAAAAAAAATAAAGTTCAAGTGGAATAAGAGTAATACATCTGACCTAAAAACCTCTTTCCCAAGCCTAAGCAATTTTAGACAAATGGCCTTTCCAGGTGATATATAACTTGAAAGACTTTATCTTGGAATGGAGAAAAATAGGAAGTTGTTGACATGTGGCCTTTTCTAAGCCTGGTGCCCTATGCTCTGGTTTCAACAGGGCCATGTAACCATTACGGTACCTGTCATTTGCACTGCCAACCAGTCATGAACAGAAACCTCATTTGCTGAGTATATTTCAAAATCAAACAGTCCCACCGAATTTTCATATGAATGTAGAGTTGTGGGGTTTTTTTAAGATTTTATTTATTTATTTGACAGAGATCACAGGTAGGCAGAGAGGCAGGCAGAGAGAGAGAGGAGGAAGCAGGCTCCCTGTTGAGCAGAGAGCCCGATGCGGGGCTCAATTCCAGGACCCCGGGATCATGACCCGAACCAAAGGCAGAGGCTTTAAACCACTGAGCCATCCAGGCGCCCCTGAATGTAGAGTTTTAAATAAATATCATAATTCACAACCTCAGCGTCTAGCCATTTACCAGGTGTGTGACCTTAGGCAAGTTAATGTTTAGTGTCTCTCTCTTTAAAATGAGAGAAATTATTACAGTATTTCTAAAGTCCCACGAAGCTTACACATAATATGAACATATAAGCTCACAAGACACTTCAATCTAGTAATGACCGTGATCATAACTAATGAGACAGAGGAGGAGGGAGAGGCAGAGGAGGAGAAAGAGTAAAAACACACGCTGAGGGGTGCCTGGGTGGCTCAGTTGGTTGAGCAACTGCCTTCGGCTCAGGACATGATCCTGGAGTCCTGGAATCGAGTCCCGCATTAGGCTCCCGGCTCCTTGGGGAGTCTCCTTCTCTCTCTGACCTTCTCATCTCTCATGCTCTCTCTCACTGTCTCAAATAAATAAATAAAATCTTAAAAAAAAAACCACACACGCTGAGTGCTCATTTCATGTCAGATGTAACTATATATATATATATATATATATATATATATATACACACACATATATATATATATATAATCTCTTTATGTCAATTGTTTCATTGGCTCAACCAACCACCACACAAGGGAAGTGCAGTATTGCCTTCATTTAGCAAATCAAGAAATTGAGGCACAGAGAGTTGATAGCGGCGCTTGAAAGACCCAAAGTCTGTGCTAAGCCAGTTCCTTTCCCGGCTGTAGGACACAGAGTACAAGGCATTCTTCATACGTGTTACCCTCTCACATGAGCCAGGAAAAAGACTTCTGACACAGATGCTACCAACCTCCCTTTCAAAACTGAGTAAAAGGAGGTTTTGGTGGCTTAAGAACCTTCCCACAGGAGTAATGAAATTGACTCAGAATCAGGTAGATGTCTATCTATCTTTCTATCTGCCTTTGGGGTGGGGGGAAGAGTGGAGCAAAGGGAAAGAACCTCTTCCTCATTATCATATTGTGTGTAGGAGGTAGCATGGAGAGAGAAAACAGCCCAGACTGTCCAGATGGAAGAATTCTGGGAATAAAATCCTGTTCCATTACTTTAAAAAATAATAATAAAATAATAAAAACTTAAAAAATAAAGAGTTGTTTGTACATGGGCAAGTTATCTAATTTTGCTGAGTGGACTCAGCGAAGTGCTCAGTAAGTGATAATTATGTTCCCCTTTATAAATAATCCTACAGTTCACTTTATTATAACATTTTGCTTTTGATGATCAATAATAATATGGACTCTGTCAAAGAAACAAAGCAGAGACAGATCCATAAATACTGACCACAAACTGGTGGTTGCACGAGGGGAGGGGGAGGTGGGGTGGGTAAACTGGGTAAAGGGGAGAGGGAGGCACAGGATCCCAGTAATGGAATGAAAAGTACAGAGAAGAGAATGTTGTCGATGGTGCTGTAATGGTGTTGTGTGGGGACACATGGTGGCTACGCTTGCAGCAAGCACAGCATCACACAGAGAGCTGTGGAACCGCTAGGTTGTATGCCTGAAACTAACAGAACACTGTGTGTCAACTATACTTCAATTAAAAAAATAATTAAGAGGGACTCTGTAATTTTTACATTCTAAGCCATCCAGGGTCTTATCTTCCTTTTAAAGTGTCTTCGTTCATTCCATCCAGTAGCTTAATTTTTTCTACCCAAACAAACAAGTAAAAACACATGTTTCCAGATTGGCAGATGTGTATTTTTTCTGGGTTTTATTTGCTTCTTTGTTTCTTTTTGAGGCTGACAGCTTCACTCACATATCTAACAGGTAGGCTGACTCCTCCCAGAGGCTGTAGTCACAATGTTCCCAATAGCAGCAGCATAGGGAAGACTCTGGCACAAACCCTTTACAAGGCTCTTCATACCTCACATTTGATGGCAACCATTGACCAAAGCAAATCATAGCTTTGGTGTAGGATGAGAGGTTTGATGAGATCTCTGTTTCCTTTCTTGGCTAATTCTTTAAAAAAAAAAAAATTATCAATTTTCCAGGCATCCTTTTCAATTCATACAATTATTTCCAGTTGCCCAAGAAATAGCCTTAATAAATGGACAGAAGAGTAATCAGTGGACACTGGAGTGGAAAGGAAACTAAGAGATCTTCTCATTAAACCTCTCACCCAAAGCAAAAGTCATCTTGACAGATCCCATGAGTAATCAAGCAAAGGCTTGAATACCAAGAGAAGGTGACTCAGTACCTCACAAAAGAGCTCCAAATTGTTCATTCACACAGCACTCAAACAACATTTATAGAATACTTACTGTCTGCACATCAGGACTATCAAAAGCATTATGGATAAGACAGTAAATAAGACAAAGGTCCTATCCTTACAGAGATTATATTCCTGGGTGAGAGAAAAAATAAAAAACCAAGACCATACGCATATAATAAAAACAAAGCATGATAAGAGAAGAGAACTTACTTAGTTCAGTAAGTAATTGAACAAAAAAACAGATGCATGGATACATTATCTCATGGCAGGTAAACTGAAGGATTTTCACTCCAGAAGATGAAATCCCATAGACCAGAAGAAGGACGCCTGAGCCCCACATTCACACAAACTCTAGATATTGAGACCAAGGAGACTTTCTCAAGCCTTATAACCATGAGCCTCCATCCACTATGCCTAATGCCCACCCTCCACAAGTAAGCCACCAAGAATAACTCCATCTTGCCTCTCACATCAGTTTCCATATGTAAAAGTCCAAGTCAAAGCAATGCCTTTGACTTCCAACCCTGGCCATTGTCCCCAGGCCCAGCTCTCAGTTTCTTGCTCTGCCCCATATATTTCTGTTCTGCCCTCTGGAAATGCGGGTCTGTAATCAGCAAACTCCTCTATACTGTGCACTCCTTCTCGGATTATTCACTCCAACTTCTTTCCTGAACAGAAACCTGGCTCTCCTCTAAGGACATTTCTTTTTACAGTTCTTAGTACAGCCACTAATTTTAACATAGTTATGAAGCAGGACACCACCCTCTATCCCCCTTGGGGCTTCCTTTCACTTTTCTGAAAATCCTTTTTTTAAGGCTCAGGATATCTAGTTGAGCACTATTCTCTACCAGCTGCTGCCTTCTGTTGTACCCCAAGTCATTCCATTTTATTCACTAAAGAACTTGGCATCTGACTCAGAGTGTTCCCCTAAAACTCAATTCCTACCTTGTCATTTCTGACATCAGTGAGAATACAGATGAGTTATCCAGTAAGCTGGCTTCTCAACAACTTGACCTTCACCTCAAGGTACCTTCTGCTTTCCCAACCTCTGCTACTAACTCCCAGGTTCTCCCCACCTGACATTGTTCTGCCTGAAATTACTGACTCAACCACTCAGATCTCAACTTCTCCTCCAGCTTCCTCATCTCCTGTTCAAATTACTCTTAGCTTCCAACACTGAAGCTCACTGAAATTGACCTCACCATTCTAAACCAGGAGTAGTGCACTTCCTGCCCTAAGCAGTTCATATGACCTATCAATTTTCAGTAACTTTTGCATAAAAATATTCCAAATTATTTTCTCCCTCTCACTTCATCTGTCCCTTTTTCATATTTAACTACAAAAACTCTATTCTTGAACCTTTCTGTCTATATGCAGGCAGCCAAGCATTGCTCGAGAGAAAGATATAACAGGATATTTCAATCAAGGTCCCAGAAAGAAATGTAGAGCAAACTCAAATTGGGGAATTCAGGAAAATTTTGACAAAGGTACTATTTACATAGCAGCAAGCAATGTATAGAGAAACTTGCAAACGATATTGCATACGGAGCTAGTAATGGTCAAGGTGAATTGATCTTTCCAAGACCTAAGAGGGGATAAAGGAGGAGCAGCTGACCAAACCCAGAGACGAGGCTATCTGACAATATCTATGACTCTTGGTTGCAAGACGCATCTAAACTCTAGCAGCTCCTACAAAAAAAAGGAGTCAGTGGGAAAAAAAGATCACAACCTTCTTCTTCTCCTTTCCTCTAATCTGTTATTGCTTTCCACTGACAAAACTTACTGAAGGATGGAAGAGGTGGTGGATGTAGCTATATAGGTCATCCTCTGGAAGGTTATGGGTGCATTCTGAGGGGCAAGTGGAAATTGTTAAGCACAGTGAATATACTGGAATAATTCACAACTATAAATTCATGATCATCACCCCAACTGGACTTTGAAAATACTTACACATTTCTCTTGCTAACACTTTCCCCAACATTTCACAATTATTACAAAACTTCCATTCTCTTTAGAACTCCACACTCCACCCTTGTCCCATTTCACTATTAGCAGGTGACCCAGTGTCTAGTTTCTCAGAGAAAACAAAACCACCAGAACAGTCTCAACTTCCCTGCTACAAATCTACAGAACCCATCCTCTCCATCTCTCATCCTATCACAGATGAACAGGTTCTCTTACACAAGTCTACTCCCTCCTTATACTGTGGATCCTACCCCCTCCCTCCTTCTCAGAAGACCTTATGTTATCCACATTTTTTTTCTCCCTACATATAATCTCCTTCTGCCAGAGGCTTTCACATCAGCATTTGAATATACCTGATATAGCCCATATTTAAGAAACTTATTCCAGCTCCACATGCCCTTCTAGTAAGGACGCATTATCATTCTTCCCTTTTGCAGCCAAGTTTTCCCCCAAAACACTATGTATATTTTGTATGTATACCAATAACAGTTACCAAGCCATGCCCTTAAAATGGACTAGTCTAGGCAGGAGCAGAGGGTGAACTAGATTACCCATTCCCTTCTTTATGGATGAAGACCAGAGATGAGCAGTGACTTGCTCAAGGTCATACAGCAAGTTTTAGGACTGAAATTAAACCTGATGATATAGGCTCACTGACCAGTGCTTTCCCTGCAACAATGAGCCTCCTTTATTTGACTCATCCCAATAGCTGTAAAAGTGTTCATACTTACAATGTATTCCTCACTCTCATAAACTACATTTAATAGCTTGTATAAAATGGAGAAAGTAGTCAGGAAAATGACCCGTGTACCATAAATCTGGCCATATCGCAACTGCCGAGGGCGGAGGAGACAGGAAGGACCAGGAGGGACCAGAGAGCATAGACATCATTAAAGTTCAATGTTTAAAGGGCAGTGCTTGACTTCAAAAATCTTTAGGTTCCTCTCTAAATGCCTTGAGATCTGCCATCATTTAAAACATTTGTGTCTAAGAATCTTCAATCTTATTAAAATATTTGGCTATATTAAAGTCACATGACATGAGCTCATGATAAATATTTCTACTCCCCAACCCTGATTTATGAGAACCAGCTAGTAAATAGTCCCTGATTCAAAGAGTGATTAACCATTATTCACAAAGCAAAATGAGCCTGCCCTGGCACATCATAAATTTAATGTAATCTCATCTTGCTTCACATTTTATCCATAGTTTTATTCTACTTTCCATCTTCTCCCATCTTGCCAGACTCCAAGAAATGTGCACAAAGGAACATCAGAAGAGACATCTTCTGCCAAACCATATCTGGGGAGACAGCGAGGAGGACACAGGGAAACATAGTAACTGACTGTTAATATCAGAACCCGATTGGAAGCGGTCTTCAGGGGAAGGCGTGAGACTTACCATGAGTTCCCTGTCCTGAATCAATTCAAGACTAGCTATTAAGAGGAAAATCCCAGCCATCCTGGAAAAGAAGGAATCTGACTGTTGAGGAAGTAATAAAGGCAGTATGTGTTTGATAGATCAATGGTAATTTGTCAGGCTTTCCAACTATAGTGATGGTTAATCCAGGAAGTGAATCATTCCTCAGGGTGATTGTTCTTAATAGAGCCATATAGTAAATTCTTCCCTCCACCATGGATTTCCAGTCACTAAAGTCATCAAGTTGCCCTTAAGATCTCTCAAAATACGTGCTGCTATTGTAAAGGGCCTCCTGTGGCTCACAACAGACCACATCTGGCCCATGCCTTCAGACTCTTTCTCCACCATGTCCTGCTCACCTTATATTCAAAGTTCCTGCCACACCAGTTTCTCTCAGCACTGCTCTGTCTGCCTGGGTCCTAATCTTCCCATCTGTCACTTTTATGGGAAAATGCCCCTAAGTATATCCCCCCCATATTCTTTATGGAACTCTTCTCAAACTTGAATATGCAAATAAATTACCTGGGGATCTTGTTAATATAATATGCACATTCTCATCCAGTGGGGCTGTGTTACAGGGTCTGCATTTCTAGCAAAGTCCTAGATGATGCTGATGCTGCTCTATGGACATCTTGGGCACTAAGACTTTATCACATAAGAGCACCTCTCCTGAGCACCTCTCCTCTCTGACAGTGCCCTGTGCACTGAACTCTTTCCTCTACCTCTTTTGCAATGGTTCAATCACAGTTTTACCTCTACCAGTCAACAGGGGTTCTTGAGGTCAGAAACTATGAATCTTTCAGGTGCAAGAGGCAAGAATCCAACTAAATGGAGAATGAGGGAAAAGGCAAGGGATGTTTTGGCTCAATCATCTGAAACAAAAAGTCTAGAAACATCCAGGTTCAGACACAGCTGGATCCACATGTTCAAATGATAATGTCAGTATGCAGTCCTCTCCCTCTCTTGACTCTGCTTTAGTTTGTTTGACTTCTTTATTAGGAAGGGAAAGTGGTGAGCTTAGCAACCTCAAGAGGAAGAAATATACTCCTTTCCAAGTTATCAGAGGCTAATGAAACAGAGGTTAGATAAGCAACAGCTAATCAAAAATATGAAGTCCTGAGGTGATAAGGGACCTATTCAACCTGGAGAATCCAAGGAGGGTAGATGGTAGAATACTGGGAGAGGTCTTCCAGAAGAGTGGATGTCAAATCTAGGTCTTGTAGGTCCACTATTAATTTCCAAGGGAAGAGCATCCAGGGAGAGTCACTCTAAATGCTCCCCTTAGCTTCAAGTAATAATGTACATCAAAATCAAGAAAGTCATCTGATATCCAGATATCTGAGATTGGCAATGCCACATATCAGGGTGTTTGGTAAAATCTAAATGGTCTGAGCAAGATCATGAAATCAAAATGCTGGTGAGATAAACATTGTGTAATCTTTTTTATTTTACAGTAGAGAAAATAATTTGAGACTTAGAAATTTGAAATGACCAAATGTTTACTCTTTTGAAGATGTTAATAATTCCACTGCTATATTCCCAAATACCCAGGTGCATAAGGTAATACTAATACAACCATAATTTCAGAGATCAATAAAATAAGTGTTCCAAGGGAGACAAATTTCCTTCTAATCAAGCTTTTTACAAGCAAAGAAGATTTCTAAGAAATATATCGAAGAACATGCTGAAAAGACTGCAAATATGATCGTAGAAAAGGGTTCATAAATTCATCTAGCAAATATTTCACGCATGCAGAGTATGGGACAGGTATGGAGACAGGAAACCTGAAAGGTTACAAAAACAAGTGGTCACCTCTGTCCTATGATGGGAACAATTATTGAGAAATTACCTTCAGGGACATTAAAAATTCCCAATGCTAGAGGGGCACCTGGGTGGCTCAGTTGGTTAAGTGTCTGACTCTTGATTTTGGCTCAGGTCATGATCTCAGGGTCATGAGATGAAGCCCTGCGTTGGGCTCCATGCTGAGTGTAGAACCTGCTTGAGATTCTCTCCCCCTCCCTCTCTCCTTCCCCCACTCACACATTCTCTCTCTAAATAAATTTTTAAAATGTAAATCTTAAAAAAAAACAAATCCTAATGCTAGGGCTTCAAGACAAATAATAGGACTGAGATAAGGGCCCATTATCAGTATATTAAATTCGTTTAATTCAAACATACCAGAGAACATTCAAACACATATGCATACATGTGTAGGGACATCATATGAAGCCACCAGGCTCATTTGTTATGCTTATTAACCCTGAATCCAGATTTTCTGGATGCAAATCCCAGTCCCATTGAGTGTTAATTGTATGCCATGTAGCAAATCATTTAACCTATTTTGCCTTCTCACATCTAAAAAATGGAACCAATTAAGTACGTGTGTTTGATAACTGCTGTTAAGACTAAAAGAGATGTGCAATGTGTTTGGAGCAGGGCCTAGAATGCAGTGTTTCTTTTTTTTTTTTTTAAACATATAATGTATTATTTGCCCCTGGGGTACAGGTCTGTGAATCATCAGGCTTATACATTTCACAGCACTCACCATAGCACATACCCTCCCCAATGTCCATAACACAGCCACCCTATCCCTACCCCTCCCCCACCAAACAAACCTTCAGTTTGTTTCATGAGATTAAGAGTTTCTTATGGTTTGTCTCCATTCTGATCCCATCTTGTTTCATTTTTTCCTTTCCCTACTCCCACAACCCCCTATGCTGCTTCTCAAATTCCTCATATCAGAGAGAGCAAATGATAATTGCCTTTCTCTGATTGACTTATTTCACTCAGCATAATACCCCCTAGTTCTGTCCACGTCGTTGCAAATGGCAAGATTTTGTTTCTTTTGATATCTGCATAGTATTCCATTGTGTGTGTGTGTGTGTGTGTGTGTGTGTGTGTTTATCACATCTGTGAGATAGATAGATAGATATATCTCACATCTTCTTTATCCATTCATCTGTTGATGGACATCTAGGTTCTTTCCAAAGTTTGGCTATTGTGAACATTGTGAATGCAGTGTTTCTAAGAGTTTGCTTTCATAATGGTAGATGGCTCTTCCCTCCATTCCACCCTAGGAATATATTCCCTTGAGTAAGGATGAGGTGGGCTCTGGGAATCTGTATGTATAAGCCTTTCTCAGCTCCAGCTGATCTCTTGTGTAAGGATGTTAAACCTCTCAGATTATGATCCTATGGGGTCCAGGAATACATCATGCCCTTAAATGCAAACCACAGGGACCCAAGTCTTTTTGAGTAGACATGATTTCCCTAATGAGGGCTCACTTTAGAACCTTACTACCAGCAAGGTGTTAAGGCTAATGTCTAGAGTTACACAACAAGACAGAGTGTGATTACTGAAAGGGTCACAGACCAGGAGTCAGAGAGTTCTATTCTTGTTCCAACTTAGTCATGGCCATTTTCTGTGATCTGGATACATCATTCAACTCAGTCTCATTTTCTTATCCAATAAAATGAGGATAATTTCAACCACTACTTTTTCTCTCCTGAGGCTGCTGCCACGATCAAATTAATGTAAATGTGCTTGGAAACAAAAGAAGGAAATTCGAGAAGAAAAGAGGAAAGAAAGAAGAGAAGACAAAGGGAAGAAGGGAACAAAAGCAAGTGTGGTCCAGGGCAGGGTTACAAATGCTGATGGGTTGATGGTGCCCTGAATTTTCACTGCCTGTGGATAAACTCCAAACATGACTATTGTTATATAAAGAAAAGAGCAATGATGTGAGGAACATTGAAAGAACACTGGTAGCAGAAATTACAAATCCTCTTCTTTGGGATTTCCTGCATTTAGAAGAGGCATCCATTGTGGAATACTCCTGGCTTCTCTCTACTCTCATTCACTCTGCCCTCTTTTCACCATCCCCCACCCCAGAAGAATGGTAAGTTTGGAAGGAGAATAAGGCCTACATAGCTGGCCCTCCTCCATTCTTCCTCATGGAAGACTTGCTTTTCTCTGCTTTGAAAGCCTGTAAGGGAAGACACCTCTCTCCTGGTCCACAGTTCAAAGACCAGGTGAGTAAGTAGGCCTTGGTGTAAGGAAGCCCAATGGGTCTCACAGAAAGGCCACAATCCCAGCCATCTCACGTTTCTCTGTGCATTTTGCTATGTTTCCCCTTTTGCCAGAAATACCAGCCTGTAGAGGCTGCTCGCTTGGGAATGGGCAAACCAATCTCTACTTCCTCTCTGGCCTGTTCAATAATTAATGATTCATATTAGTCAACACTAATGATTCTATTATTATTCCTTGTCTTTGACATCTATAAGAATTGGCCTTATATATCTTCGATAACAATAAGAGCAAAAACAAAACTTCATTTTAAGCTATCACTTTACAGTTATAAAATGTTTCCCATTTATTAAGTTATTCAGATCACCAGTAGCCCTATTAGGTGGTCAGGGACGTTATTATGATCCACATTTGAAATGAGAAAATTGAAGTACAGAGAGATGATCTTTGAGAACTACTCAGCTGAAAAATATCTAAAGCAAGGCTAGAAGCCAAACCTTCAGACTCTTTTTTAATGTTCTTTCTCAAATGACAAATCATTCCATTATCCTTCCTGGACTGAACAGACCCCACCTCACTGTATGGGGTATAGGAATACCCACTAAAACACTCTTAGACTATACAGTCCTAATTCACTGGACTTTTATAAGGATCACAGGACATTTTCACATATATAAATATACAGGGTATTTATAAACTGAAAAGTGCTGGACAAATGCAAGACATTATTGTCCCATTGTTCTTACTTCAGATGTCCCACATTCCTAAGTCACATCACAAGTCTTTACAATACTGGTGGGGTTTGGGTTAACTGATTCATTGTTTGTCTGTGGGTTTCACATTTGTCAAGTATGAGAGAAACCAGACTTCATGAAGCAACTAAGCAGTCGTAAGCCAGGTCAGAGAAGATGTTTTGCTAGAAGGGATGGGAGCCAGACAAAACTAGCTCTGTGTAAATTATACATGCATCTACTTCAGAGATTGTATCACCGCCCTTTGTCTGCTCTTCTGGTCCCTAAACCTGAGGATTCGATTCAGCCTTGGGCCGATAGCCCTCACTTGTATCTTCCACAGTTTGGGCCAATATGGCAATTCCTCCTGCCTGTTAAGGAGTCTGGTCAACTTGACCTGGGCCAAGCAATTTACTGAATTTTATTTAAAGGTAGATCATTTGTTTTCCTCAATATGCAAGTCTAACTCATGGAAAACCTTCAAAAAGAAGAGGATTATACTCTACTCATTTTGGAAAACTAAGACAACAGGCATTGACTTTTAAGTTAGACCAAAAATAAGGTGATACAGTGGAAGGGGCATGGTGTTTTGAATCAGGGAGACCAAGGTTCCATTCTCTGTTCTGCATTATAAACTTTGAGTTCAAAGTATGTTGTACATGAACTACTTTTTTAAAATTTTTTATTTATTTTTTAATTTCTTTTCATTGTTCCAGAATTTGTTTATTGTTCATTGTTTACGCACCACACCCAGTGCTCCATGCAATACATGCCCTCCATAATACCTACCACCAGGCTCACCCAACCTCCCGCCCCTCACCCCTCCAAAACCCTCAGTTTGTTTCTCAGAGTCCACAGTCTCTCGTGCTTCATCCCCCCCTCCCATTTCTCCCAACTCCCTTCTCCTCTCCATCTCCCATGTCCTCCCAGTTATTCCTTATGCTCCACAAATAAGCAAAACCATAATTGACTTTCCAATTGTGGATAATTTACTTTCTCTGCTTGACTTATTTCACTCAGCATAATCTCTTCCAGTCCTGTCCATGTTGATACAAAAGTTGGGTATCCATCCTTTCTGATGGAGGCATAATACTCCATAGTTTATATGGACCATATCTTCCTTATCCATTCGTCCATTGAAGGGCATCTTGGTTCTTTCTGCAGTTTGGCAACTGTGGCCATTGCTGCTATGGACATTGGTGCACATATGGCCCTTCTTTTAATTGCATCTGTATCTTTGGGGCAAATACCCAGTAGTGCAATTGCAGGGTCATAGGGATGCTCTATTTTTAATTTCTTAAGAAATCTTCACACTGTTTTCCAAAGTGGCTACACCAACTTGCATTCCTACCAACAGTGTAAGAGGGTTCCCCTTTCTCCACATCCTCTTCAACACAAACAAAAGCTAAAATGAACTTTTGGGACTTCATCAAGATCAAAAACTTCTGCACAGCAAAGGGAACAGTCAACAAAACAAAGAGGCAACCCACGGAATGGGAGAAGATACTCGCAAATGACAGTACAGACAAAGGGCTGATATCCAAGATCTATAAAGAACTCCTCAAACTCAACATACACAAAACAGATAATCATGTCAAAAAATGGGGAGAAGACATGAACAGACACTTCTCCAATGAAGACATGAACAAACACCTCTCCAATGAAGACATACAAATGGCTAACAGACCTACGAACTACATTTTATGGAAAAAAAAGCACTGGGCCAATAGCACTGAGCCTGGAATTTACATTCTATTTGGGAAGACACACACTGAACAAGATATTGTAAGTGTGATGACTATCAGGAGGGAGAAGTTCAGAGTTCTGTGTGACCATGTAAAAGAGGTACCCAAGCCATCTCCATGGTCAGGAAAGACTCAGGGATGAGTAGAAAGTTAGCCAGGCAAAAGAAAAAATGAGTGAGAGAGGGATGGAGCATTCCAGATGAAGAGAAAAGAAAGTGTAAATGTTACATGATAGGAAAGAGTATGTGACCCAATTGAGGTACTGAAACAAAGCCCAATATAGCCGAAGCATAGGAGAGAGAAAAACATGGCAGGAGATGGGGCAGGAGAGGAAGATACAAAGCTTTGTTGAGCATTTAAAAATTTACTCGATCTTTGAGCCACAGAAGTCACAGAAAGATAAATGGGGAATTACAGGATTAGATTTGGGGTTGAAAAACTCCTTCTGGCTGAAAATAGAGAGTGGTATTTAAGTAGGGTAGGCAGAAGATCAGGGAGACCAGAAATGAGAAGATGGGCCATAGACTGAAATGATAAGAGATAGCGGACAGATTTGAAAAGAATTCAGTACATAAGGAACAGGACTTGGTTGATGGCACAAAGAATGAGGGAGCTCTGGAAAAGAGACAAAATAATACCCAAGGATTGGACTTGATCAATTTGATGACTGTTGGTTCCATTTACTGAGGTAATATATACTAGACAAGCAAAGGGTGTTTATGGAGGAAGCAGGGCAGACTATAGACATGAGGAAAGACAGCCAAAGCTAAGTTGAGAGTACATTACCCAGGGTCACGTGGTTGGGGAGTGCTGAGATTTCATCAGACAGCAGAACTTCAAAGCCCTAGAGTTTTGCCATGATGTACTGTTTCTACTAAGATCTCTGAACTTCAGTATCCTCGCCTAGAACAGGGATGTAATACCAGTCTTTGGGTGGTTATTAATGTTATTTATTTAAGTTACATTGTTTTTCTCAGATGGGGTTTCTAACTACCTGGGGCTACTTTACTAGCTTCTCAACTTAATGACTCCATCCACCAACACAGAGAAACCTGTCCAAGAGTATCAAAAATTGCAATTTGTGTGGAAACGGAGGGCAGCAGCGTTTATTATGTACTTTCTGCCCCCCCATCCAGTACTCCCTTAAAAATTTTAATATTTTCTGCAACTATATTTTAATATTTTCTGCATATATTTTCCTCTGCAGTGAGACAATGGGAGGAAACATTAGTTTGTTTTGCATTTGTAAATATGTGTCAAACTGGAGAAAAAGCCAAGCCACCATCAGCCCAGGAGAATAACTTCCATAATGACATGGGTTGTCTGCAGACACTTATGGATAAAAATGTTTGACTAAATCTGAACTTGGGTACTGTACTCCATGCACAGTTTATGCCATGTGGCAAAGAATTTAAAAAGAAGTTTCATGGATTTCACCGAGATCATTCGAGATGACAGCCTAGTTACTCATCAAAATGTTAGATAATTTATCTGTAGGAAGTTTCCTCTGTTTCCTGCACTCCTGGCCTATGTTAGCCAAATATTCCCACCAGGTTCCTATGATCTTAGCCAGGGGATTTGCTCCTGTCCCATCATCCTGGAAAGGGCACAAGAAGGGACCGCTTCCTCAAAATCACATGCTAGAGATGCTGACACTACAGTCGGCTAATTTTTAGATGGCTGCTTGGAGTTCTGTTCTCAGCACAGGTTCTTTGTGGTTTCTAGTCCCTGATGTGGTGGCCCTCTACCCTGCCCTCATCTCCTTCTCTTCTGTTCCTCAGCTGCAGCGCCTGAGTGCACCTGCCTCCACACTCCTATCAGCTCCCTGTGCATCCAGGTGTCTGTTCCCTTCCTCTGCCTGTGTCTACTACTTATTTGCTTCTGCAGCCTTGCCCCAGCCTTCAGGTGCTCCCATGAGCCCTCAGGTGCTCCCCTTGACATTTACTCTAGGGTGCTGAAAAGTCCCCTTTACAGGTCTGTCATCCCTACTGGGCTACTCAAGAAGAGTCCTGCTCCCCTCTGTATCTCCAAGGCCTCCTACAGAAGTTGGCAAGTAGGAGACACATAATATGACTTTGTAAACTAAACCCCTCACTTCTATAGAGATCCAGAATCTCTTCAAACAGAACTGGTCTTGTGTCATATAATAATACATCATACAGTATCATATCATACTATATTTTACAGATGGCAGATAAGTGAGAGTCGGTTAACTAACACTAGGAATGTAGTTACTTGTCCTTCGCATATTATTCAGATTTTTAGATACTTATCTATCCCATTTTGGTATAAAGAAATCAGTAAAAAGGTGCTGAAGGTAGCAAAATCTCTTAAAGCAAAAGAGTAAATTGTTTACAGAGCCCAATTCCTAGCTCCTCACTCCCACCCATGGACAACCACTTCCAGGATCAGAGCAAACACAGAAAAAAGTGATTCTGTTTTCAAATACATCAGTCATTCTCAAATTTATCCAGTTCCAGAGCCAGAGCATATAGATCTCACTTCAGGATGAGAGGGGGGGAGTCACATGGCACTTGGAATATGGGAGGTTCTTGCTAATTGTGTATTCAGAGGATGAATCATTACATAATCCTCAAATTTTTATCAACATTAATGTCACTGGAAGCAGGAAAAGTCCATCAGACTCTGGACTGATGCCCACTTTGGACAAGCCCTGGGCTAGTGTGTGGGTGTTCCAAACCTACACCTTTTTAGACAATTTGACAACAGCTAAGACTTGACTTCCCAGCTTAGCTCTGATTCTTTTTTTTTTTTTTTTAAGATTTTATTTATTTATTTGTTAGAGAGAGAGAGAGAGAGGGAGAGAGAGAGAGAGAAAGCACAAGCAGGCAGAGTGGCAGGCAGAGGCATAGAGAGAAGCAGGCCCCCTGCTAAGCAGGGAGCCTGAAGCGGGACTTGATCCTAGGACCCTGGGATCATGACCTGAGCTGAAGGCAGCAGCTTAACCGACTGAGCCACCCAGGCTTCCCTTAGCTCTGATTCTTGACCATTTCTCTCTCTATTTTATCTAACTTCCTCAAACATTAGCCTATGAAAAGCCATTGACTTTTTCCCCTTTCACTCTAGACACCTGGTTAGTTTAATATTTTTTTTAACTTTTTAAAATCATTGTTAAGAACCTTAACATAAGATCTACCCACTTCACAAGTGTACAATGCAGTATTGCTAACTCTAGACGTGATGCAGGTCTCTAGAACATGGTCTTACAGAACTTAAAGTTTATATCCATTGAACAATGAGGAAGAAAGTTATGTAATATAATGGGGACTGCTGGGCTGGAGGATATGAGTCCCTTTTCCATCACGTGTGTCCTAGGACAGGTTTGCTAATTCCCTTGACCCTGGTTTCTTCAAGGATAATAGGAGTGGAAAGATCATTTTCCTGTCTGCCTCACTTGGTAATGAGGAAAGTCATATGAGACCACATTTGGCTTCACAAATATTATTACTACATATTAAACACTCTGAGGTGTTCCAATGGTAATGTGTTAGAAATATTTACATATTGGGAGGAATAATATGATAGATCAAAAATCAAAAACTGGTGGACTCCTGGGAACCACCCCGCCATTAGAGGTGTTTTATTTGGCCTGCATGGTGTTTTTATGTATTGGGGCCAGCACTAAAAAATAAGATTTGATATTTAAAAAAAGAATCCTAATTTCTCTTTAAAACTCTTTAAAACTGGAATTCTAGCAACACTGGACCTATTTCTCAGGGGGTAACATCTGGCTGGAGCTGAGTAACACCTGCCCTTTTGGATAAATCATGATCTCTACAATTCACTGCAGTCCCCCACCTGTCACACAGGTGTATGTACATGAACACACACCTGTTTCATTCATTTCAGTTAATGGTCTGGATCCAGTAGCCATTTTTCTTGTGGCCCACTGGTGTAGCTGAAATAGTTAGAGCCAGAAAATCTTGGATTCAAATTCAACTTTTGCATTTAGTACCTTTGTAACTATAGAGAAGTTATTAACCCATCTGAAATTCTCCATCCTCTCCCTTTTCATGTGGACATAAAACCATCTAATATGTAAGGTTTTATGAGATATAGATATGGTTTTATACAGTGGCAAGCACATATTCATTAAAAGGCATCATATTATTTGAAATGAAAGTCATACTGGAAGAAAACCGTAGCAAAAGGAAGATATCTCTAATGGTAGAAATTTAGGCATTGGGAAAAAGATTTTCAGATAGAGCAATTTCTACACATAGGACTTGAACTTTATGAGAGACCACATAGCTGCTCCTAGAACTTCAATGATTAATATAAATAAATAATGGTCTGACAGAATAGCCAGGTTGTCTTTGACAACCCTCAATTTTCAATCTGGGAAAATAGTGGACTTTGTGTGTGTGTGTTTCTCTCCCTTCCAGATCTTGCATTTTCTCATATGCTGTGCTCTTCTCAATCTTGCCAAGCCTTTATGCATCCCAATCTTCAAGATCCAGTTCACACGTCCACTCTCTGAGAAGTTTGTCCCTGCCACCTTCAGGTTAGATTAGCTGCCCCCTCCTCTGTACCTCCACAGCATCTGGAATTTTTTTCTATCATTAACAATAATTACACAGAGCAGTAAATTTTCTTACTTGTATACCTCACTTTATGTTGTAAGGCCCTCAGGGGCAAGAATGAGGTCTATGATGATTAATTTTATGTGTCAATTAGCTGGGCAACAGTACCCATACATGATCAAACATTATTCTAGATGTTTCTGTGAAGGTATGTTTTTGAAGACATAATAATGTTTAAATGAGTATATTTTGAGGAAAGCAGATTACCCTCCATAGTGTGGGTGGACTTTGTACGATCACAGTTGGAGGCCTTAAGAGAAAGAGACTGACCCCCTAAGGAAGAAGAAATTCTACCTCGGACGTGGACTACCAACCCCTCCCTGGGTCTCTGGCCTGCCAGCCCACTCTGTTGAGTTGGGACTTGCCAGCTGCCACAATCTCAAGAGCCACTGCTTAAAAATAAATCTCTCTACATGTATACTGATGTGTCCTGTTGGTTCTGTTTCTCAGGAGAACCCTAACTAACACATGCTTGTGAACCTTTGTCTCTCCTCCATCTGTGGCAAACAGCAGGCACTCAGGAATTGTCGAAGGAGTAAACACATACACTTATATGAACAAATGAACAGATTTTTCACTGCATGAAAGGTTAGGTGAATTCACCTCTAAGTTCTCTTCCAACTTTAAAAAACAATGATTCAAAAAAAAACTACAAAAAGCTCTTACAAAATGTTTTAGATGTGTTGAAACTGTTACTCAGATCCTCCTATATATTTTTAATGAGTATAAAATTTGATACAATTAACTTGGATAGTTTCATCAAGAATGTTAAAATTTAGGGACCCCTGGCTGGCTCAGTGGGAAGAGCATGCAACTCTTGATCTTGAAGTCATGAGTTTGAGCCCCACGGTGGGTGTAGAGATTACTTAAATAAATATTTTTTAATAATGTTAAAATTTTTAATTTATAAGGGAAGATATATATCACTTAATGTTAAAAATGGAAAAACAAATTTTCAAGAATTAGAAAAGGTTATAATGACATTATAGTTAAATGTGCTATACTTAAACATGCTACCAGCCAAACTTAAATGGGCTACCTAGAATGGCAGTCAACATCATTAGCCATTAGAGAAATAAAAAATTAAAATCACAGGGAGATATTATTATATAAATGAAAATGAAATATTAAAATTTAAAAAAAAAAGCTTGACAATACCAAGTGCTGGTGAAGAAATAGAGAGACTAGAACTCCACACATTCCAGGTGGGAATACAAAATGTACAACCACTTTAGAAAACCAATTTGTAGCTTCTTATAAACACACATTCCTCATATGACCCAAGAATCATGAACACTTAAGTTCACACAACAACCTGAACACAAATATTCACAGCAGCTTTATTCATCATCTCCCCGGACTGCAAACCATTCAAATTTCCTTCAGCTGAGGAATACATAAGCAAACTGTGGCACAGCCATGCACTGGAGTATTATCTGCCAATAAAAAGAAAAGAATATTAATTATATGCAATGATGAGGATGAATCTGAAATTCATCACTAGGTTAAGTGGAAGCTAGAATCAAAGGCTATATGCTGTATATTTCCATTTCCATGACATTCTGGAACACGCAGGGACAACATGCAGATCAGTGGTTTCCAGGATCTGGGAGTATGGGAAATGTTGGCTACAAAATGACATAAAGGAACAGTGATGGAACTGTTCTATATATGGACTGCAGTGATGGGCAGATATATTTGTCATTACTTGTCACGTATGAATTTGTTAAAACTCACAGAATTATACACTACATAGGATGGCTTTACCTATACATAAACTGTATCTCAATAAAAAGTTTAAAAAATACTATGATTCCATTCTCATTTACTTCATGGAAGATCTTTTCTTTGAAATCACAGAAAATGTAGGCCACTTCTTATTCTGTCTTGTATGACAGTGATACAAAACCCCCAAGACGGAGCATTCCTTGAGGGAAGAAAACTTAAATGTGAATGCCTCCTGTTCTGGTACAGTGCCTGATCCTTGGTAGACATTCTGTGAGTAATTCAAATGAATTAGATTGGATTGCACTGAATTGTTCCTGAACTCTATCTCTAAGTGTTCCTAACAGGCCTTTCATACCCCTCAGGTCTATAATAAATAACAAGATGTTTTGCTTATTTGTCATATTTTCCTAATTGTTTTAATGCATTGTATTGATTTTTGCATAATATCTTTAATAAAAATCCTTCTGAAGTCTCTCAATGCCAAACACTAGTAATAAATGTTAAAAAAGATCAGGGCCTATTTGGAGGTTATTTTTCTTTTAATTAACTCTATAGTGATTAAGTTAGTGGGAAAAATCAGTCTAAATAGAAAAGTTTAAACTTTAAAAAATTATGTGGGCTAAATTAGTTTCCATTTGCATAGGACATTACTATTCACAAAACACTGCTCTATTTCAGGACATTAAATCAACATGAGCAACATAAGGTAAACTGAGATCCAGAGTTAACAATTACTATCCCTTAAGGTCATGCTTACTCTGCACTAGACACTGTTACATGTTTTAAATATGTGAATTCATTAATTTTCTTAACAATCAGAAGAGGTAGGTGAAGCCAAAGAAAGTAAGGCAATCTATAATGGTTAATTTTATATATCAACCTGACTGGGTCCTGGTATTACCCAGGTATCTCGCTAAGTATTACCATCCAGTGTGTCTATAAAGGTGTTTCTGGATGAGATAAGCATTTGAACCCATGGAGTAAAGCAGACTGCCCCACACAATGTGGGTAGGCATCACTGGATTCTCTGAAGGCCTGAACAGAACAAAAAGGCAGGAGAAAGGAGAACTCGACCTTTTCTGCCTCCCTATTTCAACTGGGACACCGGTCCTCTCTTGCCCTTGAACTGAGACTTACACCATCAGCTCCCATGATTCTCAGGCCTCCAGACTTGGGCTGAATGACATCAGCAGATTTCCTGGACCTCCAGCTTGCAGACTGCAGGCTGTAGGACTTCTCTTAATAGGATCTAGATCTTAATGGTTCAGTTCCTCTCGAGAAGCCTAACACACTATCTGAGGTCACAAACTCGTTTGAGGCCAGAACTCAAACCAGATTTGTTGGGTCCAAAATCTGTGTTTCACCTGCACCAAGCTATTCCTAGGTCACTCCGTCAAATATAAAATGATGACACAAAGGTCTGTGGCTGTCAGCAGGCTTGATCTGCATTTTCCATCAGACCAAATAGCATGGAAGCATCAGCTCAGAGACCCCCTGTACAACTAAGTCATATTAGAAATACAAATACATAGAGTATACAGAAATACAGAAGATTACATTATTATAATATATACATTTGTGTTATATATATATATATATATATACAAAGAAGACTATCTTCTTTCTTTTACTCACCATGTTTGTGTAAAGATTATTGTTTTTACAACCACAGATTAAGCATCCTGAGCCTCAGGGAGCACAGCAATGATGAAAAGGTGAAAAGCAGAGGAAATCAGCCCAGGGTTTGGAACAAGAGGACACCAATGTGTGGGCTTCAGTGTTCTGTGCATTCAGGGCCTCGGTTACACTGGGGTCCAAGCAAGCGTAACTTCAAATGATTTGGCAATTTTAATTGAAAGGCATGTTGGTCTTTTTGTTAAAAAATCCAAAAGGAAAAAAAAAAAAGGTTTTTGGTTCAAGGAATATTCCATCTCTGTGAGACCACTGAAAGTCCAAAATATTTCCCAGCAAGATGCACTCATTCAGCTATTAATAACTTTATTATTTTTCCACTATGGCAAGAACCTAGCTGCTCCTCTAGTTGATATCCTCTTAGATGGAAAAAAGGAATCATTATCATTTCAGGCATCAAAAATCCTATTTTCCCTCAAATGAAGAGGAAATGGAAGCAAGAAAGCAGGCTTTGCTATGTGGAAAAATCCAAACTGACTATGTCGGCTTAGTCATGTCTCTTTTTTTCCACCTATAAAGTTGAATTAAAAATTAGAAAAGACAAATTTATAAAACTGCCCACTAACTAACCCTGAATAAGAATGATATACTTAGAGTGGGTGACCTTTGCTTAATCTTCAAATTTCATTTTGACACTCCAATGAAGATTAAAAATTTTACATAATTAGGATTTTAAAAAAATGAAAACCTCCCTAGCACTCTAATGCCTAAGATTTGTTTTTTATTGTCATTCTCTCTCTGCAAGGATGCAAGTTGCATGAGCCTGGTGAGGTCACTACTAGTTCCACAGCACCTAGAAATTTGATGGATGACCACTCAGAATTGAGCATAGCTCTCCATAGCCTGCTACCATCCCCACCCCTGGAAAGAGGCCCTTGGAGTGAGGGAACACAGGATCTTACCAGTCAGGCACAGGGAGCCTGAAAATTCTACTCCAAGTGTCACTTTCTGAATCATCTGCCCTTTCTCTGAACCTCTATGCTTCATCCGCCCTTTGGTCATCAGGCCCTTGGCTGGGACTTCAACTGGCTCACGTGTCAGGGCATCCTGACATCAAGGCACACCAGGATGTTCGCCTGACCTATCTGGAAGCTTCGGGAAGCAGCAGGCTCCTAACTCTCTGTGGGCCAAAGGAGAAATCTCACCCACAAAGTTTCAAGACAATGGGACAGTGTGACCCTGCTTTATGGGGGGGGAGGGGCCTGACCCAGCTGAAGCCACCCAGCCTCAGCACACACCTCTGGCCTGGCTCCTCGGGAAAGTACAGCCTCTAAAGGCCAATCACAGGGTTCTTGTCCTTGCAAGTATGGAAGGGCCTGAACCTGGAGACCAGACAGAAATGAAGCAGACTGGGGGAAGAGGCACAGAGACATCTTTAAAGGAAAAAGAAGACAGGGGCACCCAAGTGGCTCAGTCAGTTAGGCAACCATCTCTTGGGTTTGGGCTCAGGTCATGATCTCAGGGTCATGAGATGGAGCCCTGAGTCTGCTTGAGATTCTCTCTCCCTCTCTGCCTCTCCCCCTGCTCGCATGCAAACTCACTTGCTTTCTCTCTCTCCCTCTCAAAATAAATAAATCTTTAAAAGAAAAGGAAAACAGAAAGAGACCCCACCCTGTGAGTTCCACCAGCTAATTCTATTTCCAGCTCTCCTCTCTATAGATCGTCTTTCTGCAGGGCACGCCCAGAGCACAGTAACAGCCCACACATCCCCTCCCCCACAGTCTCTCCCCTTTCCACTGCCAAGCTGCCTTTCTCTGCCAGCAAACCTGGCATAAGATGTGGTCTCTTTAAAGGGCAGCTCCATGCAGATGCCAGGTCCACGCCTCGGGAGCACTTGCCCTAATAAGACCTGTTAACAGGCAAAGGCGCTTGCTCAATTAAGGGATAACTTTTTTTTCAAGAAGGCCGCCCTGGCAAAGCCCCAAGTGCTCCAAATCTCTCCCCACCCCCATCTCTGATGCTCTGATTATCCTATTGTCAGATCAATAGCCCATCTGCTCCTTAGAGTAGTCTAAGCCATCCTGCGCTAAATTAAAACAGATAGGATCAATCCGCGGTTAATTTCTCCCAACCAAACAATTTATCTCTCTTTTGGATTCTCTTGGAGGGTGAATTATATAATCCTGACACACTATTAGGGCTCTCTGACCAAAGAAAGCCCTGCTACAATGCCTGCCTGCTCTCTTTATTAGCAGCCCCATCGTGGGACAAAGCCAGAGATTTATCGGAGAGCATTATGCAGACCTGGCTTGAACCCTGCAAAGTCTCTGCCAGCGCACGCTGGAAGGGAGAAAGGATCTGAATACCAGTGCATGGTAATATTCTTGGGAGCAAACTGAACCCAAATTTGATAAGCTGAGCATAAGCTTCTATTTCTGAACAATCAACTGCCATCATTGGTGAGTAGTATTTTCTCTACTTAACATAAAAATCAGAATACCTTGAACCAAAATGTCAGTGGAAACACAGGATTTACACCCAAGCTGAAACAAACTGGAGGTAAGGGATAGAAAAATACACACTAATAGTAACAGGTATTTTTAGTCTAACATTGTTAATGGGCACGTAACATATGTTAGCCCATGTAATGCTAGATACTGTGTAAACTGAGGCCTGGGAAGGGTTAAATGACCTCCAAGATGAAAGAATGAGCCGGTGGCACAGTCAGGGCTTATTATTAGGAGGCATAAACAGAGAAAGCCTCACTGGTTGTTAGAATATTAGGGTACTTCAGGGGTGCCTGGGTGGCTCAGTCGGTTAAGCGGCTGCCTTCAGCTCAGGTCATGACCCCAGAGTCCTGGAATCAAGCCCCGCATCAGGCTCCCTGCTCAGCAGGAAGCCTGCTTCTCCATCTCCCTCTCCCTCTTCTTGTTATCCCTCTCTCACTGTCTATCTCTCTCTCTCTCTCTCTGTCAAATAAATAAATAAGTCTTAAAAAATAAAAAAAGAATATTGGGGTACTTCATGCTAGTTGAAAAAGTCCCGAGTGCTTTCCCCATGGAAGCCCAGGATCTTACCAGATCTTATCTGTGCATGTAGCTTCCTGTATCAGGACATCTGGCCTTCCCTATGTCATGGTAACTCAAGGCTTAACCTGGTACATCGTAGGGGGTCTCCAGGATGTGCATCTCCAGGATATGGCCCCATGGTTAGGGACAACACCCATAACAGTTGTTAATATTTTGATTATTTCTGGGATTCTGGCTTAGTTAAGTGTCTGACTCTTGATTTCAGCTCAGGTCATGATCTCAGGGTCCTGAGATCAAGCCCTGCCACAGGCTCTGTGTTTAATGGGGAGTATGCTTGAGATTCTCTCTCTCTCTCTCTGCCCCTCCCCCTGCTTGAACATGTGCACGCTCTCTCTCGCTCTCTCTCTAAAACAAATAAATCCTAAAATGTATATATATTTTTTATTATTATTTCTGATAATACCAGGATTTATTCCCAGGGATGCTAGACTTTCAAACTCATACTTTTAACCAGAACGTTCTTGCTCCCAAGAGAAAAGATGACCAATAAGAGAAAGTCTAGAGGATGTCAAGGAAGAGAGAGGGATGGACCTAGTAGAGCATCCATGAGGTCAGCCTGGCCCAGTTCTGCTTTTTGGGAGGGGTTTCTGCAGTAGAGTGGGAATAATAAGAACTAATACCTATTAATCACTTACCATATGTCTGGCTGTTTGAACACTTACAAATCTTATTTTATCATCTTGGGAAAGATACTACTGTAATATCTAATGAAGAAAAGTAGATGAAGAGAGAAATGCAGATCAAGAAAGGCACTATTACCCAGACACATAGAGACTGAGTAAGTTGCCCAGTGTTGCAGATTGACTAAGAACGATGTCAAGATTCCAACCAAGGCTATTTAGCTCCAGAGCCCAGGCTGCCAGCCAGCTCACCATATTGTTTTCCAGGAGGAAAGAAAGGAAAAGAAAGTCAAGCAAGTCAGTTATCTCAGCAACTTATTTTTTGTATCTAGCATCAAGGCTGCTTGCCCTAGACGCAAGGATATGTGCAGAGAAGTAACCACCATGGGGAGAGCGAAACATACACTCGGACTGTACTGTCCAGGAACCGGGGCTTTATTCTGATCTTTCTCTGGCCCATCTACCAGGCTGGTCTAACATAGGAAATACCCTTCACGACCATCTGAAATGGTAAAATAGCCTGAAATCATCGACTTTGAAAGAGGCTCAGCAGTAAAAGTGACAGAAGAAAGGAAGGAAGAACAGCAGAGACTGAGCTCCTGGACTGGGGACCAGAAAGCAGCAAGACACCCCAGCCTCTGAAAGGGAAGAATCAAGGCACTTCTGGGTGTACAGAGTTTACTGGAATCAGTCAGGTCTGGCTGGGAAAACAAAACCACATTATTAATAAAGAAAATGAATACAGGGGCGCCTGGGTGGCTCAGTGGGTTAAGGCCTCTGCCATCGGCTCGGGTCATGATCCCAGGGTCCTGGGATCGAGCCCCGCATCGGACTCTCTGCTCAGCAGGGAGCCTGCTTCCTCCTCTCTCTCTGCCTGCCTCTCTGCCTACTTGTGATCTCTGTCTGTTAAATAAATAAATAAAATCTTTAAAAAAAAAAAA